>KZ505937.1:68509-106331 GCA_002844005.1 Limosa lapponica baueri
GATACCACTTAAACTACACATGTCCTAGGGTTTTTGAGATTTAATCCTTTTACAGAATATATAAATAGTTTTGTGGGTTTTATGGCTTTTTTATTTTTCACAACTAATGAGAAGTTACTGAATCAAGAATTATTTCAGTTCATAATTCATAATTTCATCAAAATTTTTCCACTAAAGAATTGCCAAGTCGAAATAATTAAACAATACAGCTAGCAATAGTAAAAAAAAATAAAGCACTCTAAATATTAGTAAGTAATATCAGAATACTCAGATGTACTTTTTTACATTTCTTAATGCTCAAATACTTACATATTCCATAGCTCGCAAAGGATGTAGCTGTTTATGGTATAGATTTGAGCAAGGTATTTTTATTTTGTATTTAATCAGTTGGATTTTCTTTCAATATTAAAGCAGCCTTGCTTTAATCAGAAAGTATTTAATATTGGATGTTTCTGTTTCTCCCAATAATTTTTTTTTTAAATCTTTTTTATAATTGTTTTCAACTTTGTTATGGCAAGCACTGCAAAATGCATTTCAGAAAGGAGGGCCTGGTTAATTCAGCAATGGATTCCATCTGTGTTGACATTGGCTGCGCAGCCCAGCCCGCCCCAGCTGTATGAAGTAACTGGTGCTCCAGCAGGGTCGAATTCAGACAAGCACCATTTGTGTTTCATTTCCTTTTTTCTTTCTTTCTGAATAACATTTTGTCTAAAAACAAGGATTTTTTCCCCCCCGATCTTTATTGGAACCTCTTATTTGTTTCTGGATAAAAGATAGCTTTGAAACCTTGGTGCTGTGTCAAGTCAAAATTGGAATGGCTCTCAGGATGGGTATTTCCTGGGTGAATTAGGTTTAATAATGATAGGAATTTCATATATCGTATATACACCTGACGGGGAAAATAGTTTAAGGCTAGACCAAGATATTAATATATCTGTCTTATGAAAGGGGTGGTAGGAATCTACACTGCCCCAGGAACAAACCTTGACCCGAACTCACTTGAGCAAAGCTCTGCCCACCTGCATGAAGGGAGAAAATACGAACTCTTTGGAGGCAGCTCTCCCTATTGTGTCTAGCAGTTCAGGCCACACAGAGCTGATGTGTGCAGGTGTGTAGGGCAGAATTCATAACGTGCTGTCAATTTTCCAATATTAACGAACATGTAATATTTTTTCATGTCCCTTACGCCTGTTGTACAGCAGCAGCTAACCTGGAAAGACTCATTTATTTTGTGATTATGGGCAGATTTTCAATTTGGTTTTTTTTTCAGCAGAATTACAGGGAAACAAAGCTAAAAGTCGTATTTTTTCATTATTTTGCTTCTTTGACAGATAATTTCTCTAGCAAAACTGGTCTGTGTGGAAAACTCACTTGGTTCGCATTGTAGATAACAGTAATTGCCATCTCTTATCTGTAATTGAGTTTGACATATGAAGTTGGCTGTATCATTTGATATAGAAGTAATATTAGTGTAAATCTCAATCTGACCAATAATTTCTGTGTTCAGTTGCGAATCGGTTCATTGTTCATGAGGAAGTTTCTGATTTTACTCAGTGCACGAAGGGAAGCCAGCGCTGAAAGGGCAGGTTTATTTGCTGGCTCCTTGCCTTCCTGTGCATTAGGAATACACAAGCACTTACCTTCAAGGTGGAATAACCTACTCAATATGAATTTAACTGCAGAACACACTAAGGGTGGGACTTGTCTTGCTGATGTTGTTAAGAATTAGGTGTTTGGCGTAGGTGTATAATCGGTAATGAGATTTGGAGATGTCTCGCTCTGAAATCTGCAAAGATGAATCCAGCCCTGAAAGTGCCCACAGAAGTAATTTTGTTACAGCTAATGACATGTGTTATTAAAGCTCAATTCCTCCCAGGTAACTTCATGTCTATAGCAAAAGAGGAGTGTAGTCACTGTGCTTCATCTATGTCATGTGGAAGAAGGCTCTATGACTCCACTAGACTGTCCAGCCCATTGAACTGCACTCCAGAAGTGTCTGCATCTGACCACGAGCAAAGCCCACCCTGACCAGTTTCTTACTTCGTTATCTCTGTTCATTCGCCAGGTTTAGACTGGATCAGTCCAATGCAGACAAACACCATTAAATCTCATTCATTACCTGAAAAAAGAGAAAGATGTATTGAAAAAATGTTACTGCAGAAATGAGACTCTGCTTACAACCTATATTTTTGTCATCACTGGTGTTGGAAAAAGACTTTGGTGTTTTCTCTAATATGAAAATATGGAACTAAAAACCTGTTGCAAATATGAATGAGTTCTATAAAATGCAGTTGTTTTGGTACTTGTTAAGGAAATAGAACAGTAAAGTCATATGGAAGAAGTCATAGAGTACTAAATTTACTTTGTTACTATATCAACATACCAGCAGTTGGTCAGTTTTAAATTTAAAATGTTTATATTTAGAAAAGAGCATTTTAAAATTTGACCTGGTATTTGAAATATTTGTTTTATCATGTAATAGTTTCTTGATGTTCCAAACTTCCTTGGTTGTAGCTCAGTTGTCACTATGTAGAAAGAGGATTTTAAAAATTAACGTCTATATTAAGAATTGATTTGCCATTGAAAAGCAAAATACATCATGAAAATATGATCTAAATTATCTGTCCCTTATCTCTGCCAGCCCAGGTTATTTATCTTTTCTAAACTGTCCAACCAAACTGTTGTTCACTGCTGTAATACAAATTATTTTACATGTAAAATACTAATAAATAAACCTTAACACTGTAAAATTGTCTATGCGCAGAAATCTCTTTCCTACAGAGACCCTTTAAGTTTCTAGTTCTTAAATGTAGAAGTCCATCTTTTCAACATTTTTATCACTTAATGTTGTTAGGGAAAGGACTTCTTTTAATGTAGTTATCTTGATTTTGCTATCCTTAACAATGGCAAGTAAGATGGTGCTGTGTTTACATCCCCAAAGGACTCGGAGTACATACAAGTAGGTTCTGCTTCCTTATCATGTCATGGATGTTCACTTTTTCGTTTTTTGTTTTGTTTTGTTTTAGCCACCAGATAATGGACCTCCACCATTACCAACATCTTCCCTTCCTGAAGGCTATTATGAAGAGGCAGTGCCACTTAGTCCTGGAAAGGCTCCTGAGTACATCACTTCCAGTGAGTAGTATATATCCAGTCCAGTTTCTGAGCAATTAGCAATTCCAGTGTCCTTCAGCTTTCTTGGTATTCGACACCTGCTTCTCTATTAGTGGTGTGGTGACTTGTCATAAGTGTGGCTTTGACCATTTGGGGCCGGTTCTGGTTAGCCTCACTGGCCATGCATTGGTGTGGTTTGTGGAACTGTTTTGGTGTGCACAAACCTAAGCTCCTTTTGAAGGAAACTAAACCTGGAGCTCAAGTGAGGTGCACATAAACATGTTTCAGTTGCTGTTGGAGACAGAGGGTCCAAATCAGCCATTGGTCTTCTGGACAGATTTGAACCACGAATGTGGTGGGGGCATTGAACTGGGAGTCCAGAGTTAAGAGAGTTAAGTATCATCCAGAGTAAACCCCTCTAAACTGTCTATACCGTAAATGTAGACATCTCAGAAACTGGAGTTGATCTGCAGATCTACTGGTTTGCCTCTATTGCACTGAATTACTTGCTGAAGTAGACAAATGAAAAAGGAATTATTGAAAAGATGTGATTTGCGGCATTTCTGATGACACATTGTGAACAGCGATAAATCACAAGCCATGTTTGATGCATGTGACAGTGTTTTTGTGACTATTCATTTAGTGCAAAAGGCAGAGGATGGCCTCCTAACTGTGGGGGTGGTGGGACACCAGGACAGGTTGCCCAGGGAAGTTGTGGATGCCCCATCCCTGGAAGTGTTCAAGGCCAGACTGGATGGAGCATTGAGCAACCTATTCTAATGGGAGATGTCACTGCCCATGACAGGGGGGTTGGAACTCGATGATCTTTAAGGTCCCTTGCAACCTGAACTGTTCTATGATTCTATGAACTGACCATCAGAACATCCTTCTGCAACACACAAATGCTCTTTCTCACATCCAAATACTTATCCAAAGACCTGTGCCCTTCAGTGGAGCTGCGCTGGGAGCACGCTGATAAAGCGATGAAATGACTGCCATGAGCATTTACAGAGGATCATTCAACAGGACGTTATGTACCAAAAAGTTGCAAAGGTTTTCCTTTTTGCTGCCTTTTTATTGGCTGTGGTAATTTATTACCTGTGTATGGCTGATTTACCACTAATCATTATTTTCTATGGCCCAAAGATTAAAGGCATATCTTCTCCCATTTTATTGCCATTTTTATTATTTGAACCAAAACAAATGAATAAAATGATGTCTCTGTTCCTAAAACACATGCATAGGAGTCAGCTTAGAATCTTAGTTATTCACTTGTACACTGCACAAACTGAGGTTATTTTAATTTACTTAAGAAATTCAATGTAAGAGTTTCATATGCTGGAAAGCAAATGAAGGAACATACAGTCTTAGCAGAACAGCAAAATCACTCCTCTCTTCATTTCCTCCCTTGAAGTGCTGCAGGGTGGTCCTCCTACACCCTGTAATCCAGTGAACTGCTGATTTGTGTTTTGTTGTTAAACAAGAGCCATACTCAGGCAGAAAAATATTAGTAGAACAAATATTAATAGCACTGCTGAAGGATTGCCATGGAGAAAAAGAAGACAAAATATGAAACTGATTTTTTATTGTACTTAACCATCCAAATCCATAAAAAAGTTTAGGATATCAGCCATAAAAGTTCATTAATAATTCTGTAATTTAAGAATATATATTCAGACATTTAAATCTCTGTTAGTGTAACTTATCGTCTCACTTGCTGTGATTTTGCTGTCTTTTCCTATGTCATGAACTCATCATCTCTTTTAATTTGTGTTTAAAGTATTCAGCTCTTCATCAGTAATAAAGTTGCTTTTAAATTCAATATGCCATTAGTAATGTATCTCCACTCAAGCAAAACTTCCACTAAATCCAGTGTGTGTGGTAATTAAAATAAGCCAGTAAAATGGTGTATTAACCAAATATGTAACCTTCGCTGTTCAGACTGTTTGAGGTGGAGAAAACCGTAACAAATAAATGCTAAAAGTATAAGAAGTGCAAGAGTAAACAGTTAAACAAATGTTGGGATAGATATCATTATCTTAAGTAAATATTCCTATGGAATATTTTTGTAATGTCGTTAATAGCAAGGAGGCTTACATAATCAGTGTCCTACTTATAAAGGCAAACAGCAGCAGAAGATTGCAGAATATAGATCATGAAAATGAAATATCCGTAACTTCCCCAAGTCCCTGTAATTTGTTTGTAAATGATCACTTGCATGTAGGTGAAAACAAGACTGTTTTGTCTTGTCTGATAACTCTCTTTATTAAAAGTTACTGGTCTGTACAGTATTCCTAAATTATTACAGACTAACCTTTGGAATACTCTATTAGAAAGAATGTTAAAGTCCACCGTGATTTTCACCCCCTAACAGTGGAAAATTTTGCTGAGGATAAGGGTGAAAAGCCAATGTCAAAAGAAGCTGGAATAATCAGAAAATGCAGAAGATGAAAAAAAAAAGGTAGATCAGGAGCACTGGAACATGTATTAGTGAATCACTGTCTCTGAGGCTTTAGTAGATTGAACAAAATAAGTTTATTTTGTAGAGACACTTTTTCTACACTTTTTGTATTTCTCTCCTTTCTCTCACCCTCTTCCCCACTCCAAGACCCAAAGAGTGTGTTGATTTAAACATATACACAGGAATTTTTCAGATCTTACCTATAGTTTACTGAGATCTCACCTATAGTTTACTGTCAAGCCTGTTTCATTACCCGTTGTGGTGAGACAGTAAGAGATGACAGCGTTATGCCAATAGTAGCCTTTCACAACTTACCTTTACGCAGTTTGCTTCCACAATTTAGCACTTTTTAATAGGAAGTTTACTGCTTCCCAAATTCAGTTCACAGTGAACGTTAGCTTGAAATAATACTGCTTCAAAATCCTTTGAAATTATACATACGTGCTGGATTTTTCTGCACAACTTTCTGAATATCTGCTAAAGCTGTTACCTACAGGTAGTAGACTATCTATGCTATTTATGTTAAATTAGTCACTTTACAATGTGAACAGAAGCTAGTTTGTGTCCAGAGCCTGAAAGCCTTGTTTTGGTCATGATGCAACCAGTTTGGCGAAACAAAGAACAGAAGCGGGATGTGGCAAAGAGCAGCAAAGGCGTCAGCCCGGGTGATGCGACTCCTCCAGGGTGGTCACCCTTCCTGGTGTGAGTCACACAGCAAACTCTTCTGGCCAACAGTCCCACAACCCATGGAGAAGGGAAACGTGGGGAGTAGTTAATGGGCAGGATATGGCAAGAGGTCCCCAGAGATCCCATTAGACTGTGTGAGGATGGGAGTCCAAAAATGTCAGCCTCAGAATCTCCTGTTGGCTTTCATCCTCCTATAAGCAGATTTGGATGAACCTGCATCTACTGTGCCCACAGAGTTCCCTCTGCTGATCATACAACTTATTGCTAACATGAAATCTGCACTTGGACTGCTTGTGAGTCACATAGGAAGTACGTGTAGAATATTCAATGTGAAGAATTTCAATCTCTACTTTGAAGTATCGATCAGGACTTCGTACAACTAGTTTAATCACCTGTGGCTTTTACCACTTGCCTGTATGGAGCTCCCCAAACCAAACACTCTGTAGCAGAATTGACCAGAAGATGGCAATTCAATTAAAGAAAAAAGTTTCAAGAGCCTGAAATTTTATTCACTTTGGAATCCAGAAAAACTATTTTGTACGCTTTTGTGAAAACACCAATACAATCAGAATATTTAGTCTTGATTCAGAGATGTGAGGTCTGGGTATATCCCATTCTGACTCTGCATGTAGGGAGGAACTGATTTAGAATGAGCTTTCCAGCAGTCCATTGTCTTGTCCTTTTCCCAACTGTCCCAGGTCTCCTTCCTACATCCCATCTGTGTCCCAAATATGTAGCTAAAGCAAATAAGAGATTTTTTCCTCCACCTTCTGGCCTAAAAATATATCCAAGTCTACTTGAAATGTTTGGATGAAATTTCAGCTATTGAAAAGATTCCGATCAAGTATCCTCCATGGAAGCGTGTACCAGTGGATAACAAACATGCCTTCAGATGTCATTATCTGAGGAACTTTACTTAGATGCCTACAAAAA
Organism: Limosa lapponica baueri; assembly: GCA_002844005.1. Taxonomy (NCBI): domain Eukaryota; kingdom Metazoa; phylum Chordata; class Aves; order Charadriiformes; family Scolopacidae; genus Limosa; species Limosa lapponica. Next base: position 75,705 of record KZ505937.1, read on the forward strand.
CAAATAAATAAGTATGGATGGTGGAAGAGAGGGTACTGTGATAATGGCAAATTACTTTTGTAGTTTAGGGGGCTGTTAGAGCTGATTGCATTGTTGAAAATGATGGGCCTGAACAAAGATTGTTTAATTAAAAACGAATCTTGCCCTTACATCATTAAACTTAGAGGAGGATTAAACTTTTTAGGCTAACATGACAACACGTTTTTTACAGAATGCTTTTAACTCCAGCAAAATCCATAGTTCAAGGAACAGCATTGTCTATTCAACTTTAATTGTATCAGTGCAGGTGTCATATTCAGTGTTTGTTTCTTAATATGTTGTACTAATATGACATTTCTGTGCCTACATTTTGCATTATGCAATAGGCCAAGATGAAGATGTTTCTCTGTAAAAGAATTGCATATGATTAAGGTATCTGCTATGTAATATTTTGTAGATAATAAAAAACTACCTAAAATTCTAACTATTCCCAGCTTATTCTTTCAATTAAAATTCCCAAGTCATTAGTGTGGGTCTTCTATAAAATTTCATAATGGAGCAGGTTCTCTTATTCAATTAACTTAATATATTGATATTACTAAGCACTGAAACAGTAATCTGTTCATGGCTGACTTTCAAAAGCCTTAACTTAAAATGAACCCTGTTGAAATTTTCAGTTATTTCTGTACGCTTCATGGCTAAATGTTTTAACTTGACTCTTTTACGCTTTTCTTAAAGATTATGACTCCGATGCTATGAGCAGCTCTTACGAATCCTACGATGAAGAAGAGGAGGATGGAAAGGGGAAGAAAATGAGACATCAGTGGCCTTCTGAGGAGGCTTCTATGGATCTGGTGAAGGATGCCAAAATCTGTGCCTTCCTCCTTAGAAAGAAACGGTTTGGGCAATGGACCAAACTACTGTGTGTTATCAAAGAAAACAAACTACTGGTAATTTTTATTTTTGTCTAGCTATATTTTCTTTGTACCTTTTAGATGATGTATTTATTTTTACAGGAATCTGGGTTTTGGAATATGTTCTGCAAACAGTGGCCAAGTCTACAGTAACCTTACAAAAGAGTTCGGTCATGATTTACCCAAGAAGCAGAGAAGCACTGAAATTATATCATTTAGCCACTTAGAAATTTGATTTTTATTGCACTTAAACTTAAACCCAGGCAGTTCCCTGATATTGGAAAGAAAGTCTGGCTTATTAACTTCTAACATATTTCATTTGGAAAAAAATTTGCTGAAACTGTAAATCCAATCTTTCATTCCCTGGGGACCAAAAATCTCATAGGGAGCTTTGTGTATGAACTGTTGGATCAGACTGCTGGAGAGAAAAGTCCCTTGTTAGACTGAGAATTCACTTGGCAGCATATGCCGTGGTAATGTATACGCTTTAAACTAAACCTTTGCCATCTGTTCTGCGGTAATTACAGATGCAGTATTCACATGATGCACAGCTGCATTATAGAAAGGAAAGAAACAAGTGGATGTATTTGTTCATTAAGCATATCTGTTATGTTTCTTTCTGATTGGAGGCACCGGTAAAAGATTCCATAAGTTAGTAAATTATCTGCTCATAGATGTCTTTCTGTTTTCTGAAAAGAGAACCTAATTGAGGGAAACACTCATTTCTGTGTCATTATAAGTGAACTAATGCTTACAGTAATAAATAAGTTGGGGTCTTAGGCACTCCCTGTCTTCCTGTCTGGTGCTTCCAACAGTTATAACTAATTATGTAACTAGTAATTACTGCAATATCCCAAATGTTAAAAGCTGATTAACAAGTGATAGAATATTTTCTGTAGAACCTCATTATTCTACATTCTTAGAACATAGCTTAGATGTGTTCACTTTCAATTACATTTATTCTTGTGGTGGTATAGGAAATAACAGGATATTAAATAGAGGCATCCATTTAAGAGGTTTCTGAAAATATATTTGGAATTCATTTGCCAGTTTTCAATGATTACTGAGGATTTAATTTTTCTGTCCTCCTCTATTTAAGTGTAAAAAAGTATGTTGATTCCGATTCGGTTTGTATTATATAGTTATAATGCCATTATGCTTAGTCCTCATTTTATCACCATATACCAGGATCATATCAAATTTCAAGACCATCTGATAAGAGCTTGAAGAAAAGAAAGAGGGGGAAAAAACAGATTTTCTCTGAAGTCACACAATATTTCTTCTACAATTATGTTTGTTGTTCTGTATAGAAATATGTTATTTTTTTCTATTTTCATTTCCTTTAGCCACATGTGTGGTCTGAAAAGCTTTTATTTTTTTTTTTCCTTATAGGGATTGTCTTTCAGTAATTCTGTAATGGGGATTAAGAAAATAAAATTCACAATAGGAGCCTAAAGACCAAGTTACACAAGATTGGTTTATTGTTTGAAGGAGGACTTAGACATTTAACTTACGAGATATGCAAGTAAAACAAATATATGCTCTTAGGGATTAGTAATTGCTTGTGTTATAAATGCAGCTGTCATCATAAAACCAAAATATTTTAATTAGAATTAGACATTAGAAATAATGCTTAGTAGTCCTGCAATGTATATAACTTCAGTTTTTGTAATGTATATTTATAAATATTTAAATTAATATAAAGGGAATTATATGCTGTTTAGTGCTTCTTAAAGTAACTAATGTATGTTTTCTAGATTTCAGATCTTAAAAATTAGTATTTTTTTTACTATTACAAACTTAAAATCTGTGACTGAGCTAGAGAAACTTTGAGTTAATGGGCTTTGGAGAGGGAAGGAGGATTATGAGTGATTTGCAGAGGCTGGTTTAGAGTGGCTGTATTTGCTACAACACACATTGTAGTATTTGTAACATACCTTTAACAGCTACTGTCTTCCTGACAGTTCCATTATGATGTGAATATTGCTGCAGACATGCAAAAGTTCATGTGCTTTTCTCTGTTCACATTTGTACTCAACTATTCTATGTATGCATGTACTAATTAGTCTTCTTTATTATCAGGTACCTTTTTAGCCTTTGTGCTTATCTCTATGAGTAAAAGCCCAATTTACATAAATATACAAAATAACTGGATAATCACATACCCAATTAAACATTGTTCTGTAGTATGGCGCTCTATGACAGCTTGATGAACCTCAACTATACTGATATCTTTGAAAACAGGAATAGGCACTAGGTCTACAGGACAAGCAATGTAATGTGAAACCCTTAATCTTTAGATCACCAATTTAAACATAGAGCAGGTCACCAGTGATCCAGAATGAAATGGCTGTTCATTGACAGCACTGACTACTGAGGGAAAGAACATTGGGTAAGTCATATAGTTTTATCCAGGAGCTTAGGGTACACTAACACAGGAGATTTAGGCGGTTTTGTGCAGTGACTGATTAAACTGAATTAGCTAAAAAAGTTACTGTCCTGCGACTTTGTCCACTTTTCACAGTGTGACAATTTTTTCATTTATCTCAAGAAAAAGAGGAGCTGGGTAGGGTGTGTGACAGCGCCTTTGTGGCTGCAGCGTGTAGGCACCGGGGTAGGTTTGCCTTGATACATCAGGCTGTTGCTGCAGGGCAGGGTAAGCATCGAGGCTTTAAAGTCATTAACTGTACAAGTTTATTCTGCTGCTACATGTGAACAGATAGATAACGTAAATCACCCTCTTCCTACCTGATCAAGGTCAAGGTTGAGTCATAAGGGTAGCACAGAGAAGCTTAATGCTCTCCATATGTTGTACCTGTCCTGCAATAAAAGATGTCTGTTAACGTCAGTCTGGAAGTAATTTTGCTTTACAGAGGGGATGAGGAGGAGAAATGCAAAGTTGGCGCTGGCTGAACTCTGTGATATGTGGTAAAGGGGTGCACGAAGAATATTAAAAATTAAAAAATAGCATTTCTATATGATAACAGCTTTCCCCCAAGGTTCAGAAAGGTGACGTCTAACTTTTGAACTTTCTGTACCTTTACTTAGTGTTACAAAAGTTCCAAGGACCAACAGCCCCAGATGGAGCTGCTCCTGAATGACTGCAGTATCACGTACATTCCCAAAGACAGCAAAAAGAAGAAGCATGAGCTGAAAATCTCGCACCAAGGAGCGGATGCCCTGGTTCTGGCAGTACAGAGCAAAGAGCAGGCAGAGCAGTGGCTAAAGGTAAGGGGGCATTTCTCACCAGGAGCTTTTCCACCCACAAAGTGCTTCCATGGCCTGCTCAGTTGCTGTTAAAAACTGAGATACAGACAGTAACATTCAGGCAAATCCAGACCCCTTAAATCCCATTTAATTTGGGACTGCAGACTTAATGTTCAGACCTCAAAGCAAGTCTTTGGGCGACCAGCAGCTCAGTATTACACAGCTGCTGCTGCTGCTGCTGTGTGTGTTTTTCACTCCTAATTGCACAATAATTTGGCAAGAAGAGGAGAGGTGGCAAATTCCCTTCCATTTTCATCTCCATCTCATTTTCCAGAAAGCTTCGGTGGTTAGGGCACACTGGTAGCGAGCTGAAGGTTCAAATTCCCTAAGGTGGAGGGGGCTGGCACCCAGGTTGCTTTTTGGAGCGGTATATATGCATAACTGCCGTAGGTTACTCTGCAAAAATTGGGCGTACCAACCTCAGAGTCACCTTTTTAAAATGAAGAATCTCTGAGGAGGTACTTGGTGGAATTGCTCTGGATGGAGAAAAATCCTTCAGCTTCCCAAAGTCAATTCCAGTTTGGTAATCCTGGTTCAGCAGGGTATCATCTGTTATGGTTTGTTCTGGGAATACGGACTTCTGAGAAATGGGATTTTGTCTTCTTCCACTCCTTTCTGTTCGGTGTCTGTAAATGTGGAAAATCAGTTTTAGATCCGAACGAGATTACTAGTATTTATGTTGGACTTTGCCAGTCTCAAATGTGGAGGTCAGTGCGGTAGTGTGGGAAACTACCATTGCAGTTTCAGTAGCTTGTTTTAAGACCTTGAAATCCATCCTTTTAAATGCATGTAAAGGTCTGGATGCATAAGACTCATCAGGCATTCTCCATGCTGTGCTCTGATCTAACCTTATATGGTACTTATTTTTCTAAGAATAAATTGTATTTTGCCAAATACAATCGAATTAAACACACAGGAATTTCCTGATGGCAGATAGTTTTTCTGCAGGAGAGGGAGACATAAAATGCAGCTTAAGAGGTATGAGTTCTGCTGTGGGCTAATTTACTAAATGGAAAATTAATCTTTAATTTCCTATTTTGCAATATTTGAATATACCTTTTGGGGGTTTGCGGTTTGTGTGTCTGGCTTTGACTGTGAGTTTGTATCTTAGCTTAGAAAATGTACTCTCTGATGTCTTTTTAATAGAAACTAATCACAGCGATGTATTTGTTAGGCTTCTTCTAATATCAGTATCTTGTTTTAAGTTTTAAAATCTAGCACCGTCCAAGTGTTCCACTAATTCACCTAGAGTTTTAAAAATACTGATTGGAATGAAAAGAAATTCATAAGTCATATTATTTTCCAAGGGAATTCCGGTGTAATTAGATCATAGTAACGACACCATTATTTCCTGTGTTGTTATAAACTTGGGTTTAGTAATGCCGAATTCATTGGCATTTATCAGACTTTATTTCATAAAAATTGTTTTCATTTTTTTTGTTTTAATTGTACATAAAGCATTCCCCACACAGGCAGACAGAGCAGTGCTAGATTTTTCCATATCCCAGATGCATTCCTGCTACTTTAAAAAACAAAAAACAAAAAACAAAAAAAACCAACAACAACAAAAAAATTTTGTACAGTTGCATGTTAACAAAGTTGTGTGTGCTGAGGGCGAATGGCTGGACAGTATGTTATCTGCAAAGCATTTGGAGACAGTCTGACAGCACTTTATTTAGTTTCTTCTTGCTGAAAAGCTCTCTGTTAATAAAAACTCTTTCAAGTACATGGCGATGCTACTGTACGCTCAACTTCCAAGTCCTCAGCGCCACTCCAGCACTCCCTCTTCTGTGTAGTACAAATCGCCTATCCAACAGCTAACCAAAAGTGGTCTGTGCAGCTCTTGCAACAGCTGCAATGTTTTCAAGAAGTATAGCTTTTTGAGAAAAAAAGCATTGGTTTTTGGTATTTTTAAAAATGTAGCAGAATTCAAGGGTTTTTTTATTATTGCGAAAATAATTATTTTTTGCTCATGCAAGCCTTACTTAAAATGAGCTTCTGAAAATCATGTGTGGCCTTGTTAAGAAGTTCCTGTACTGAGAAAGAGATCGCTGCTTTGTCTTGGGAGAAATGGTTTGAGCTTTCCCTGTCTGTCACTCAGAGAGGCAGGGTCGTCCCCAGCGCTGTCACCTATGTGTCATTTCTGTAGTTATTCAGATTCAGAGATTAACAATGAGAAGGGTCTCTGAAACCACATTTTTAAATCCTAACATGCCTTCTCTGTCAAAGATACCATACCAATACACGCCAGGTTGTCACTCAGGAACTGATTCTCATGAATTCATATGGAAGTGTCAAATTAAAGCTTTACTCTTGAGCCTGAAAAGCTGAGAATGGCTTTGAAGGCCAGATTTTCCCATGAAAACTAAACCAGATTATTTTTTTTCTAAAGTCAGATGTAATCGGTATAAAATATGTTTACTTAAGCAAATAATTTTAAAATATCTATTGGAAGACAAGTGTGAAATAAATGCAGAATATTTTAGCCCTTTTTTGTAAAGATGACACCAAAAAAGCCAGCTGATAAACCTGGTGCGAATTGAAGTCTAGACTGGAAACCACAAAGGGAGTTTCAGGTTTACCAGCTAACAATTGCTTGATGAAAAAAAAAGATAGCTGATGTCACCGAAGAGCCTGTCAAGCCTTCAGAGCAAGGAGCGTAACTTGTATAAATTCAGGCTAGAGCTGAGATCATAGTGGTAATACGGTGTGCAACATAAAGTGGTGGAATTTTCCAGACTTGAGTCCTAAACTGTTCCCACAAAAATGTACATGAAAAAATGTGTGCAGTTACACACTCAAACCCAAACATGAGCTTTTTCCATGTGCGCTTGAATGTATGTGCATCTGTGTGTGCTTTTTGTGCATTTGTGGTCAAGTAAGGTCTTAAATCTGCCTGTTTGTCTCAGCACATCCAACAAACTGGTTGAAACTGCATTTATTTGTCAGCATCCCTGGGAAATGGTACATTAAAAATAAAAGGACTACTAAGAACATGACATTACAAGAAGATGCTTGTTTAGTGGCTTCATTCATACAGATGAATGTGTTCTTTGTACAGGACCTTCAGCCTAGGCCACAGAAAACTGCCCTTAATATTAAAAATACATGGATGCCAAAGAAATTAAGTTCTGAAGTAGCTTCTTGTAGAAGACCAGTAAAAGAAGGAAACATTCATTGTGTCTGGTCCCAAGGCCTTCTCTTCTCCCTTAGCATTGCCTCCTGCAAAAATGTATTTCTGATTTATCATGCATGAGAGGTAATCTATCATTTTGGAGTACTGTCCTTGATTTTCATTTTTCCCTAATGTTAGGCACCCTTTGTTAACTTCTCTTCATTTTATGGTATGCGGCCATTTTGGAGCAATCTCTTCAGGTGAGGGTCTGTAATTGAGCACTGAATCTTTCAGGCATAAGTAGACATTTCTGCATCTATCATTTTGACAATGTTCAGTCTGTTCTGAACTTGTTGTAATACGAGGGATTTTGTTTTTTGCCCTGAAGAGAGAAGAAAATCATGGTTGTGACTGTATCCAGCTATCCAAAGACCCTGCAATGCTCCTCGTAGGGCTGTTAATCTGGTTGTCCTACCTAGTTTCCAACTCTGATAACTGCATGTTGTCTCTTGTAAAAGTCTTTGAAAACATCTTTTCTTTTTCACTGCCCTGAGCTTAGTGGGGGGAGTCAAGTAACTTCTGGGCTTCAGTCTTAATGTGGACGGAGTTTTACTGAAGAATAAACTACTGACAGAGCTCTTCTTTTACCAGTTTAAATCAGCACAAAACTGAGCTTGTAACTGTAAACATTGTGTGGCTGGTTTTACTTTCTATGGGAATTTCCAGCTTCACTGGAATGATGTTTGAAACACTTCAAACATTACTTTCTTGGCTTAAGTAATGTTCCCCAAAGAGGTTATTATCTCCATTTTGCAGCTGAGTTGAGTCAAGTGCTGAATGATCGTGCCTTAAAACTGACTGGAAAAACTGCGTTTGGGGATGTATACTCAGTACAAGTGATTTCCATACAGTGTTTGTTAGTTTATAAGTAACTTCAGGAAAATACCGGGTCCCAAGACAGTCAGGCTGGGCTCTTTCTCCAGTGCACACCATCACCAGCAGTGAAGGCTTTGCAAACTAAATTAACCTCCCAGGACTTCCACTCCTATTGTCTCAAAGAGATGGTTTTAGATACCGTGGTAGGAACCATGGCAAGGTCAGTATATTTGCATAAGAACTATTTAGGGCATGATCTGGAGACAGGGCAGACCGAGCTGTGTGGGAGGGCTTTGACCAGCCTGCTTTGACAGAGCTGGAGGACCCCATCCTGGCTGTGAACCAGACTCTGTTTGTGTGACTGGCACTATGGAAAACAATACATTACTTTAAAAAAAGCAGATGCATACGTAAATTATGCAGTGAATACAGAACCACAAACATCCTATTTGCTTGTTTTCTCAGGGATAAGTTTTTTTTAAGTCGCTGGCTAAGATCACAAATGTAAACTGTAGATCTCAGAGCAGAACCCAGGAGGGCTGAGACTTGATCCCTCGCTTTCACCACGAGATAGTATTCCTCTTCTCTCCTACTCGCAGCTTTGGATGGAAAATTATTTAAATCATACCTAGCTCAGATTTACAGCCTAAAGTGCAGTCTGCATCTCTGCGCCGCCTGGGCTGGGGATGCAGCTCCCCTTGCACAGGGTGTCTCTGCTGGTGCAGCAGCAGTGCCTCCAGCCGCCCTCCCCAGCCACCCAGCGCCTCCTTCCCTGGGCTCAGCGCAATCCAGTGGCCATATATGGCAATAGACTTCATGGTAATAATGTAGGAGAAAGGACAGAGGACTTGTCTTGGTTGAATATGTCAGAAAAGCATTTTAAAGGGGATATACAGGCACTAAAGATAGGCTTCTTGGCTGCTACTGTGCTACAATTTCGTCACCACTTTTCTCAGACAAACAGCAATAAGGCAGAAAGATGAATCTTTTCAGACTACGGGATGCTTGAGACTGATGTTTTCCAGTACAGAAGGTTAAGGGGAGTTTCTTTTGGGGATTTAAAGCATAGGCTATGATGTGAATAATTTCTGCCTTTCCTCTAATTTATCTAGGTACACTCCTTGGGGCATTTCTTCTCTGAAAAATGCTGGGAGTTTTGGTCCTCTCTTTAGGAGAAGGAGTTTGATGCTAACATGTGTAGTGTGTAAGGGTCCAAAAGAGAGAAAAGGAGAATTTAGTCATGCCAAAATGACAAAAAGTCCCAGAAAGTCAGTACTCTTCCAGCACTGAATAAAAAGGAGTGTTTCAGGAATGAGAAATACTGAGTTAGGTCTGGACACAAACCCTTTTCCTTCTGCTGTGTTGTGTATAAGCAGATTGCAGCTTTACCATACTCCTATCTTCAGAGTGAAGCGGCAGAGACAAGAGGCAGAGGATTCAGTCCATCTCATTTCTAACAATTCCTGTACTTGTGAAACACATGGGTGGATGGGGGGTGTGTCTGTGTGTGGGTTGGCAGGATGGATTTCCAGCCTGGTTACATACAGAAGTGAAGCAAAAGTGTAGTCAGGCCGTCAGCTTTCTCCCTAATCACTTTTGAACTCGACCATATTAAAAGCCTGAGCTTCTCCTGTGAGTCTCACGAAAAAGTGAGTTGAGGCGAGGTGCTGTAGTCACATCCCTGTGGTGAGCACACCCTGTAGCCTGAACTCGTCCCACCATACCCACCAGGAGAGAGGTCTGCAAGCTCCTCAAATGCAGGAAGACTCAGTCTTATTCTTTATCCAGTACCAAAGAGGTCAACTACAAGGAACTGGATACAAATTTAGCACTTTTACTCAGAATTTGTTGGGTTTCTGTGTGGGAGGGTCTGGTGGGCAAGCAGCTGGCTTTCTGCTTTTAGCGCATAGCCTGGGCTTTTTATCTGAAGCCTGGATCTTTGAAGGTAGCTGGAGAAATCTAGTTTGATTCTTCTGACTGTGCATGTAGGGTAAGTATTTTGCCTCCAGTCATGGTGTGTCATTTAAAATATGAAGGTTTTATAGTAAATGCTAGTGCTTGTGTAGTGAGACGGTTTTAAAGAGAGAAATACTTCAGACGTACCACGTGGCAGAAATTCCACTGACTTTACCCATCACTGTCAATGGCTTGGGGCAGGGAATCTTTCCAGCTTTGTACCTGCAAATATTTCCCTTCTGTTCCTCATGTCACTGCAGTCAATGCTATACACTGGTGTATATCCTGATCCAGCTGGGGATTCAAGACCTTTCTGTAACATAAATAAGGAATAATAATATCGTTCAGGCTGCACAAGCTTTCCTGGGTCTGCATTTGAAGACTGAAGTCTCCTAATTGTAACATTGAAATGTTAATTGTTGTATTTAAAATTCTTGCAATGGAATAACTGAAGATTATTTTGAATGTATTTAGTTTTGAGGCTATCCAAAGAAATGAAAAGTCTTCAGTTTTCTGATTACATCTGCTTGTATATTTTAAATATTTGAATACATAGTCTGTTTATAATCTTAGTTTGATTTTCCTGGCAGATCACCCCGTGTCTGTGTATATGTAATGTACAAAGGCATTTGTGGCAAGAAAAAGAGAATGATTTCCCTTTTCTAATGTGTGGGAAAACTTAAACTATTAATGGAGTATGTGCCATTGCAAAATATTCTCAGTACAGCCTTCTGGATTATGCCATTTTATTAAAAATAACACACGTGGGGATTCCTTTTATTTGCTTTCTAGTTTTGGAGCCATTTAGATACATATATTCATATTTTCACACATTTCATTGCAATGGATAAAAGTTTGCTGACCTCCTTTCCCCACTCTCTCTCACAACTATTTTTTAATGAAAATAGTGATCTTTTGTTTTCATATGACTCCAAGAGACTGCATAGAAAAAACTGACAAAAATGCAGAGCCTTGTGATTGAAATTATGCAAGTTGGCAACACTGGTGGAATGTTTTATCCTTAAAATTTTGAGTTAAAGCTATAAGCATGTGAAAACCACATTTATAATGGCAGCTGTCTGCAAACGTAATTATAGAGAGTGCATCCAGGCAACCATTATATATTAAAGACATTTCATCCTGGTGAGCTGTAGAGTTTTATGCTGTGCATCGAACACAATAATATTGCACATAGAAGGTGATGAGCAAGTCCTTGCCAGTGAACCCCTTGAACCCAAATGGAGTGATGGATCCTTGAATATGCATTTCCTTCAGATCTTGCCATGAACTTCCATTTGATAGTGTGTAATTTTTTTAATCAAAATTTAATTACAACCCAATTAAACACTTTAGCTTCTCCTTAAATATGTGAGGTATGATAAGAACCGGATTTACTTGAGTGCATGACTTTGCACATACTATTCAGTTAGTGCTGCCAAATCATTTCCCTCTGTTCTGTCTGTAACTCCCATTACTATCTGCCTTTGCCAAAATTAACTAACTGTGTGGTGTGAGCAGATGCTGAAAACATGAGCCATTGAATCAGGGTCATGCAGGAGACAGAAATGAATGTTCCCAGAAACTACAATCACATTTCTCTAGGAAGAAAACAGCAGTGTTATTTACACCATACTGAGTACCAGGAACTAAAAATAAAGCAACACACATTAAAAAAAATGTTAAGATTTTGGGGAATTTAGAGCTACATTTAACTCTAAGGTGCAAATGCTCTGCAACAGGTATATCTAAATTTTCTGTTACAAAGGACACCAAATGCCATGAAATACTGTGCTTATGTTTCTAGGGCAAGATACAGGGAAGTTCATACGGTCAAGAAAGGATGCTGATGTGTTTTAAGATACTAGCTCAGAAATAAAAATGTAGGTTCATTTCCCTGCTGTGCTTAGATTTTTTGTATGTGACGTTGAGTTAGTGATTTAATCTTTCTTTTTTTCCTGAGTTCTCCATCTGTAAAATGGGGCTGGTGCTCCTCCTTTCGTTATGGCATATAGTGCCTGTAATTTATGATGTGCTCATGAGTTGTAGCAATAGGGTCTTTGAAAGCCCATAAACATTTGATTTGTTTAGCGTCACCCTTAAAGGAGACTTCAGTGCTGTGAAAGGACTGTCTGGTGCCATCTTTAGCTCTTTAATGGCTTCCACATCAAACTAGTTCTGTTCAAAACTGAAAGGGTGTTGTTTGCTGTTTTGCTTTTCCTCTCATTTAAAGAAATCTGGATTTTGACAGCTGGCTAATTGCTGTTTTCCCTTGAACTGGGAGTTCTCTGGCCAGAGCCTACTCTCTGCCAGCGGGGCTTGCTGTAAACAGTGTGAAAGGAGGAACTGATATGTAAACACGTACATGTAAAGGGGAAAGTTTGCATGTCTACCGGTAATGCTTCCAGCAGAGCAGGGTGCCTTTCTTTCTTAACTCAGTTGGCTCTACTGTGCTTGCGTGGCTGCATGGCTGTAATCAGTGGTGTGGAGCTCAGCACTCCCTCAGCATGAGTCTGGATGGAAAGTCAGGGCCTGTTCTCATCAGCACAAGCACTTTCAGACTCATAATGGGCTGGTGGTAACATCATGAGAGATAAAAAAACTTAATTATGCCTATAGGGAATCATCAAATGTCTTTACCCATCGTGTATTTTTATATTCATGTAGTTTCAGTTTTGAAGTTCTTCAGATTCTGTCAAAACCTCAGTGAATTTGGTTCTGGATTTTTCTTTAACTTCTTAGAAGCACACTTAATTCCATTCCCATTTCCGAGAACACATTTACAACTACTTTGACCTATACCTTTATGTCAATGTGCAAGTATAATACAAAAATACCACAAAATACCACTGTGCAGTATTAACTGCATGTCGATCAGCACTTCATTAGTTCTCCGATAGCAAAAAATAAGCAGCTGGGTAGTGTATTATGCAAAACTCTTATCCTTTGACATGTGGGACCTTGGATCTAATCCCACATTTTCGTCATCATAATGAAATTAATTTGGTGGTGTCAACTGAGTTCGTATTGCAAAACTAGCACATGGAAATCAACAGCGCTGTTGGTTTCTTTACTCAGGAGACTTGGAGCTTAGCTTGTCTAGAAATTGAAACCTTCCACCTCTAGACATTGTGCCTCCTCCAGGTCTTACATGAAATGACTTGGGGAGGCAGCGTGGAGAACTTGGTGTTGTGGCAGCCTGCCTGACACCTGCCAGCCTAGTAAATGTCTGTGGGATTCTCCATTCCATCTCCCTTCACATTCACATATAATTTCTCTGATTTGTACTTTATAAATAACTAATAAGTTTTGCCTTGTCTCCTAAGGTTATAAAAGATGTGTGCAGCAACTGTACGGGAGCGGTAGACTCCGATGGGCCATTGTCTAGTTCTCCAGTGCACAAGACGGAGCTGGAAAAGGTAAAGTTATCAAAATGATGAATGCAAAATTCATGGTGATTACTTATTATAGACACACCACAAGGCATGGCATGGTTTAGGGGATGTTCAGACCACAAAGATGAAACAGAATTTAGGTTCTGGATTTCATGCATTAACTTTTTAATGTTAGACCATTTTCTGGGGCAATCTTCAATAACTCGTGCTGACTTGTGCTACTATTTTATATTATTAGCCTTTGTGTGTCTGGGTACTTGCACACGTACTACAGAATTAAGACTTCTGCCATGTCTATTCATGTGGTCACAAACAACCAGCAGACTGGCTTGTATCCATTACAGCTTCTCTTTAGCCATTTAGGGTGCAGACTAAGCAGGTCTGATACGTGTGCTGTGATGCAGAGACACTTGGTTAAGTGCAAAGAGCAAGCAGGGATGTGAGCCTCAGGGAAAAATAGCTGGAGATTGTACAGCAGTTTTATGGGAAAGTCTTTTGTTTTTGAGACTTTAGTTCTTAAAGAGCTCCCCGGGCATGCTGAGGTCACTGTTTTGGCAGACCCTTGCAAGCATTCATGCCTCAACACAGAAACTTGGCTATTCACATGTGGTTGTCTCTGCTGCCTTGACTCAGCAGGATATGAGAGCAAGAATTAGGAAGGAGAAGAGCCCTGCAGTGAACAATCAGTACATTAACGGCACCGATTTAAGCTCCTGCTCTGTTAAGGCATCCATGTGAACAGACCCATCTGCACACCCTGCTTAAAAGTCCCACTGACAAAAGTTTCGTCACCCGATGGCAAATTCTACCCTCGTGGTGGGAGGATGCTACAGTCAGTAGTGTTACATTGCGTTGCTCCTGGGATAGTAAGTGCAACGCATGTTCCATGACAGCTCAGACCTCCTGATTTCACAAGACAAAAGCTGTTTGCTTGCACACACCTGCAGAATATTAAGAAAGTAACTGAAAGTGTCATAAAATAGTTGTTTTCTAAGATGCATGCCATGAAAAAGGGTAGCAAACCTTCTCATTTGTTTCTTTTTGGGATAATCCATACATCTTCTTCATGGCTTCAGTGCTCATGAATAATGTGGTTACCAAAACTGTGCCAACATAAGCTCTTTACCACATCATTCTATAGCTTGTATGCAACTGCTACAGAATAATCAGCGCTAAAAAAGTATTTCAAAAGCCTCTGTTTTGCAGATATTGAAAGTACGGAAGCGCCATGTAGGAATGAACTATTTTCTGATAAGTTGTAATTGTAAATACATATGTGAAACATTTTTAAAAGAAATAATTTAAAAAGTATTCTTATCTGACCTGTGTAATTGTTCATTGCTGATCAGATTAATAAATAGCAACATTTATAGTCTGGAAATTAATTTAAAATATATTGTGTAACAAAAGTTATTGCATTATGATTGTTTCACTGTTTTGACTGTACTTTCAAATATGGACCTCTCTTGTGGTTTCTGTGCTTTTCTAAAGCCTATATGGCAATGTAAAAAACTTCTAAAACTGAATTTTTTACTATCTTCTATTTGTCTTTCAAGTGGATGAGAGCTTGAAATGTGTTATATTTCACAGTAAGCATACTTTTAAATTGACTCATGACACTTCATTTGGTAATGGTGCCAACATTGTATGTCAACTAATCTCTTTGTCACTGCAGAAGTTGTCATCTGAGAGGCCAAGCTCAGATGGGGAGGGTGCTGTGGAAAATGGCATTACTACCGTGTGCAATGGAAAAGAACAAGGTATGGTTCAGATGCAGAGATGCTTGGTGTAAATAATAGGTACATATAGAGAGAGATAGGTAGTGAAATACCTGGCTTTTTTCTTTTAAAAATAGGTAGTAAAGTTTTTGAATATTTTTATTTGGATTAGATTTAACTTGAAAGCTGAATTATGTTAAGAGTGAATCCTTAAAATTTTGCAGTAACAGAAGGCATTTGATGTTATCATTGTGCAAGTAAAATCAATATAATTAGTATAAGAAAACAATATAAAAGTTTTGACAGCCTTTTCTGTATTCAAAAGTACAGTTTCTCAGAGCTTGGGCGACCACTGTAGGCAGCTAACAGTTTCTTTTTTTAACTGTAACTGTATAGTGGCAACATAAATTGTGCGTGTATAGTGTCTAAGCAAAAAAGCTATCAAGGAGTAGAAGGAAAGAGTCATGTGTATTTTATATATATATACATATGTATACATATATATATACACACACAATTTATATATATGCCTGTTTACACAGATACATGTATGAAAAACTATTATGTGTAATTATTAACATACTAGAATATATATAATCATGTAATATCAGTGGGTTCGTGAGCATATATATATATAACCTTACATATGCTACTTTGGAACCGTGCATGTTTTGTAGTCCTTATAATCTAACAGGGGCACATCGCAAACCCAGTGGGAATTTTGTCTGAGTTATATCTAAAAATCTCAACCTCTATGCTCTCTTCCCCACCTCCCTCTCTGCTCCCCAAAGCGAAATAAATTCTGTGACTTTGTTAACTTGCCATAGAGCAATGCTATCCTTCAGATAAGACATTTTTCTGCAGCTGTCAGGCTGAAGGGTAACGTGAGCTGCAGTGAGCACAATGTCAATACCGGCCTTGGTGCCAGCGCTGTCTCGCCTTTTGACTCATTTCCTCTATCTTCTCCCTGGGTCATTTTCCAACATTTCCTGACTATACGGATCTCTGACATACCCAACAGTATGGAACAACATCAGGTTTTGCAGTGTCTAGAAGTCATGGTACGTGGTTAGATTTCACCCTATAAAAACTTCTACTAATCTTTCAAAAAGCATGCTACTGTTTTAGCCTCTGACACCTGCTGAGAAACATCTGTGACCCAAAAGCTGTGTTGTCCATGATGTCCAAAAGTGCCTGAAGGCTCAGGTGCCTCATGGGAGACATGATGATAGAGCATGTGCTTCTGGAAACCCCCCCCAGCTTAGATGTCTCAAGGAGGGTAATTAAAAATACCAGTTGCTTTTGAAAATTGTTTCCTTCAATATGTAGTAATAAAAGTCATAGGCATTTATGACTGCAAGGAAATTAAAATATCCCTGGCATCATTTTAAGTGGTTCTGGATGAAGTTACACTATTTTTTCAAACAATGGATAGGAAATGCTTAAGGGACTACGTGGGAAGTGAGACTCTGGAGAGCAGTCATCTCCAGCTGTCACCCACCAGCCAGCCTCTACTCTGCTCTTAACCAGCTGCTCGTTTTGCTGTGGGGAAGGAAATGAGAAGAAAAGGCTTTTGTGACAAAAAATCACTGGCTATCAGGCAATCGGTGTTTTCTTTAGACTCGAAAAGATTAAGTCATGAAGGCCTTATTTCTGCTGCCTCTCAGTTCTGCGGAATAAAACAGCAGTGTGAAGGGAAGATAGAACAGGAAAACATAAAAAAAAGCACTGAAATGGGCTTATCCCACTGTGTTCATGCTGCTGAGGTTGGTTCTTTTGGGCTTCTGTCTCAGAGAGATGAGTTTTTCTCAATCTGTGGTTGGTTGTTTTTTTCAATACTTTTCATCTCCTACCTACTCAACAGTCACAGTCGGGCATTGGCTTCTTCTGCGTGGGATGGAAACCTGTCTGCTGGCAGGTGCTGCCTTTGGGTCTTCCCTTGGTTGTGTCGTGAGCAGGTGGCTGTCCTCCCTTAAACACGAGAGCTTGTTGCATGTTTAGGAGCACAATGTAAATTGTGAACACCCCTGCCTTAGGAAGAGAGAATTAGACCTTTGCTTGCGCACTGGCGAAGAGCAATCTGTGCCTGAAAAGCTGCCTTTCCCCCTCAGCACCGCATGCAGCGGGTGACAGATTTGTACGGTCTCGGCTACAGATGCAATTTCTAAATAATGCTCCGTGATTGCTAACAATTAAACTAAATATGATAAATTATCCAATTGTGAGTCCCAAACTACTTCTCTATTTCTGTGCATTCTTCTTCCCAGCTCATCAATTCATAGAGTCATTTTTCCTGTGAACATTTGGTCCTTTTTTTCCCACTCAGTTTACACAAGTCCATAACCGTTAGATGTTCCCTGTTGCAAAGGGAATTGATATGTCAGGGATAAAGTTACAGCAGCTCAATCAGTAGCTATCCTAAATGTACTTTTCACCAAAATCATGTATTAGGGCAAATTGATGGATAATTTTGCTACACTGACAGTTAGCAGAGAGACTTCTGCTCTGTTGATGGAATCCAAATTAGGCTGAATGCAATTTCTGAAAGTTTGTTTCATTTTGTTTGTTGCATTTTGCAAATAAAGGGTCTTCTTTTCTGATTCTGTTTACTCTTAGAAACCTTTTTTTTAATTATTTTTCAACATGTTTTTTAGGATTTTAGTCAGGTAGGCACTTTTAAAAATTATAACCTAGTCCTCGCCATGTTACTTTTCAGCAGATCAACATGTCTCAGTGCACAGAGCTGTATTATTACTAGTATCATATTAAGTTGAAGGAAACACAGGGTGGATGTGAGCAAAATACCCCTTTTCAGCAGAGCTTTTTCTTTAAGCCTGCATGATCACAATAATTGCCAATTCCTAAGCATTGAATGCTTATACTGATCCCACTAATTTAATTGTTAGTCGTAAGTCTTGTCTTTCTAAAAGACCCATTTTGGTAAGATACCTTAACCTAATTGCACATGGCAGGGACATTTTTGCTAGGCAAGCATAGTCTGTCTGTGTTGTATACTTAATTGTTGCAGTATTTTGAGGTAAGTGTTTAGGAACAATGAAGAATTGTCTGGCTGGATTTTTATTCTCGTGTATATGAGCTAAATTTATATGCAGATAGCTGAGTTATACTGATAAATTAGATGACGACTGGTGTGGAAAGAGACTTTCAGCTTGATTACAGCTGGCTGCACTGCTGCACACATGAAGCATTACGGAGATGAGCCAGGGGCTCCTGAGGTAATAGGAGCCAACAAGGAAACACCAGGGAAATACCTCAAAGGATTTAAGGGGTGCTCCTCTAAAAGGGTGACAGGGCTGGCGGCCCAGCTGAAGTGCCTCTACACCATGCCTTCAGCATGGGCAACAAACAAGAGGAGCCGCAAACCATTGTGCAGCAGGAAAACTATGAAAAAGTTTCTATAAATACATGAACAACAAAAGGATGGCTGAGCAAAATCTCCATCCTCTATCGAATACGTGGGAGAAACATAGTGACAAAGGATGAGGAAAAGGCTGAGGTACTTAATGCCTTCTTTGTCTCAGTCTTTAATAGTAAGACCAGTTGTTCTCTGGGCACCCAGGCCCCCTGAGCTGGGAGGCAGGGACAGGGAGCAGAATGAAGCCCCCATAATCCAAGGGGAAACGGTTAGCAACCAGCTACACCACTTAGACACACACAGGTCTATGGGGCCAGGTGGGATCCACCCAAGGGTACTTGAGGGAGCTGGAAGAAGTGCTCACCAGGCCACTTTCCTTCATTTATCAGTAGTCATGGCTAACCAGGAGTTCCCATTTGACTGGAAGTTAGCCAATGTGGCACCCATCTACAAGAAGGGCAGGAAGGAGGATCTGGGGAACTACAGGCCTGTTAGTCTGACCTCAGTGCCAGGGAAGGTTATGGAGCAGATCATGTTGAGTGCCATCATGCGGCACATACAGGACAACCAGGTGATCAGGCCCAGTCAGCATGGGTTCTTGAAAGGCAAGTCCTGCGTGACTAACCTGATCTCCTTCTATGATAGAGTGACACAGTGGATGAGGGAAAAGCTGTGGATGTTGTTTACCTGGACTTTAGTAAAGCCTTTGACACCTTTTCCCACAGCATACTCCTGGAGAAACTGGCTGCTCATGGGTCAGATAGGTGTACTCTTTGCTGTGTTAAAAAACTGGCTGGATGGCCAGGCCCAAAGAGTTGTGATGAATGGAGTTGAATCCAGTTGGTGGCTGGTCACAAGTGGTGTTCCCCAGGGCTCAGTATTAGGGCCAGTTCTGTTTAATAGCTTTATCAATGATCTGGATGAGGGGGTTGAGTGCACCCCCCAGTAAGTTTGTGGACGACACTAAGTTGGGTGGGAGTGTTGATCTACTTGGGAGTAGAAGGCTCTACAGAGGGATCTGGACAGGCTGGATTAATGGGCCAAGGCCAATTGTATGAGATTCAACAAGGCCAACTGCTAGGTCCTGCACTTGGGTCACAACAACCCCATGCAGTGTTACAAGGTTGGGGCAGAGTGGCTGGAAAGCTGCTTGGCAGAATAGGACCTGGAGGTGTTGGTCGACAGGAGCTGAATATGAGCCAGCAGCGTGCCCAGGTGGCCAAGAAGGCCAACAGCATCCTGGCTTATGTCAGGAACAGTGTGGTGAGTAGGACTAGGGAAGTGATCACCCCCCGTACTCAGCACTGGTAAGTCTGCACCTCAAATACTATATTCAGTTTTGGGCCCCTCACTACAAGGAAGACATTGAGGTGCTGGAGCATTTCCAGAGAAGGGCAACGAAGCTGGTGAGGGGTCTGGAGAACAAGTCTTGTGGAGAGTGGCTGAGGGAACTGGGGTTGTTTAGCCTGGAGAAAAGGAGGCTTAGAGGAGACCTTATTGCTCTCTACAACTGCCTGAAAGAACGTTGCAGCGAGGGGGAGGTCAATCTCTTGTCCTAAGTAACAAGCGATAGGACAAGAGGAAATGGCCTCAAGTTGCACCAGGGGAGGTTTAGATTGGACATTAGGAAAAATTTCTTCACAGAAAGGGTTATCAAGCACCGGAACAGGTTGCTCAGTGAAGTGCTTGAGTCACCATCCCTGGAGGTATTTAAAAGACGTGTAGACATGGTGCTGAGGGACATGGTTTGGTGGTGGACTTGGCGGTGCTAGGTTAATAGTTGGACCCAATGATCTTAAAGGTCTTTTCCAACCTAAACAATTCTATGATTCTATGATTAGATTAAATTAAATTAGAAGCTTTATTTTTGTTTTTCTTATCCTTCTGAGTGCCATGATTTTTATAGTACAGAGGTTATTTATAGGTATCCACATTAGAGAGAGCATATAATGTTTATCTCATTGCAGTCTGCAACTTTTCTACAAATGTTAGTCTTGCACAGGGTTGTTTGTCTGAACTACTATTTTTATTCAGGTTCTCTCTATTCATTGTTAATTTATAAAACACTAAAATATACACTTCTGCTTTCTTAATAGTGAAGAGGAAAAAAAGTTCAAAATCAGAAGCCAAGGGCACTGTGACTAAAGTAACAGGGAAAAAAATAACGAAGATCATTGGTTTAGGAAAGAAAAAGCCATCAACAGATGAACAGACCTCATCAGCTGAAGAAGATGTTCCAACATGTGGTAAGTGATTTCTCTCCTTGAGTCTTTAATGCAAACTGTGACTAGAACTTTATAAAATTCTAGCCTAGAAATTCCTCTAAAATTGCTTTTGCTGCTATAATTCTTCCCTCAACATCAGAAGGATGCACTTGGGCTGAAAAAGGAGTAGAGTAATCAAGAGCTTATCATTTGAAAAGAGACTAAAAGCACTTGACTTTTCAAATAAAATTGTAAGGCAGGCTTAGAAGGAGCCTTTGCAAAGGTAGGGGCCAGAAAAATTGCTCTTTGCAAAGCTGAAGGGGAAGAGAAGCATGGACAAAAAAACAGAAAGAAACAAGAGCTGTTTTCAAATGAATGAATATACAATTAATATAGGCTGGACTATGTAATAAATTTGGGCTAGGAATTAGAAGAACATTCTTGGGAAAGGGAACAAGTCTTTTTATGATGGATCATGGTGAGGTTTTATGGGATAGCAATCAAGACAGCAGTCAGCTGGCCTCAGCCAAAGTGATTTCACTTTAATTGTGGGTTCCTAAAGCAGTACGTATTGGGCAAAACTTGAATGAAGTTGCAAATTTCTAGTAAGCTATTTTAACTCCTAATGTTGGTCAGTCCATATGACAGCTGTAGTGCTTGGCAGCACCAAGCAAATATACAAAAAGGCGTGCAGAAAATGCTTATGTTTTGTATCTTAGCTGTTAATGTTTGCTCACAATTTAGGCCTTTGTGCAATCTTAGCTGATGTCCTCACAGCTCTGGTATTTTCAAACAATGCAATGTATATACATTCTCCTGTTTGCTTTCTGGTGCTCCTGTATTAAGTAACACTTCCATACGTGAATAAGGTTGAACCCACCCTTCTCCCAATCCCTTCCAAAAAAGATTTTCATAGGAAGCAAGCTGTGAAGCAGTTGCACCAGATTCTGAATTTGGATTTGCCTTTTCCCCTTTAATTGAGTAGGAAAACCTTGGGAAACAGAAGTCTGTGATTAGGCAGCAGTTGGCAGAACCCTTTGGTGCATGAAGTGTGATACATGCTTGCCCAGTGTGGACCACCGTTGAGAACTTCATAGATCACAGGTGGCTCTCAAGCCACACTTTGGGAATCATTCACATAAGCAATCTTTGATTAAATCAGTGTGTGTATATATGTCTACACATCAGCTAAGTACAGATGTGATTTGTCAACCAAAAGAGCAGCTGGGAAAAGCTGTGTCCAGCCAGATGCATTGTCCAAAGCATCTGGCTTCCATAAAAACTCAAACTTCCGGGGTCTCATAGTCCGTTGATTATTCTGTATTATGTGAGATGTTAACCACAGTTGTACAGTCTAATTCCTAGTATTTCTATCATTATTTTGGATAGGGACATAAACGCAGACATTACTATTGCCTGCATTTGGCTCTACTCTACGCCACTTGCAGATTTTGTAAGAAAATACATAAGTTTCTAGGCTTTGGTCATTGCAGGAAGTCTTTGCAGGACTTTCTCACCACCAGAAATCTGGCTCAGTGCAATGCCCTCTGGGAGGTTTCTCCATAGTTGAAGGCTTTTACACTTTTAAAAAGCTCTACCTCCCATGAACAAAGGGAAAAGCCCAGTGGGGCCATAGGGGACACCCAGCTAGAGTGGAAAATAAAACCCACCTACCTGCACTGGGATTCATCACGAGCTCTTCCCTACAGCATCACTGGTCTTTGACTGCCTGGGCTAAGCTGAAGTGCTAATGCCCCAACTGGGAACACACTCAAGGCATTTTGATCATGTCAACTGCTGAGGTTTTAAGTAGGGATATGTGGGAGGAAAAGCATGGGTTCCTACTTAGTTCAAGTGAAGTAGGAGGGTTTGGAAGAGCTTTTCTGAGAGGTGCTCTGGGAGTAGAGGGGAAAACAAGTACTGCCCCAAAAAAAAAAGGGACTCGCACTCCAAAACAAGCCAGCTGGCTTGCACGTGAAGGGCTTTCCATTTCTAGGGATTAATAGCATAATGCACAGCTATAGAGGGTTTTGTTACAGGATGAGGGAGGAGAGCTG
Source organism: Limosa lapponica baueri (assembly GCA_002844005.1). Classification (NCBI taxonomy): domain Eukaryota; kingdom Metazoa; phylum Chordata; class Aves; order Charadriiformes; family Scolopacidae; genus Limosa; species Limosa lapponica. The sequence continues at coordinate 98,559 of KZ505937.1, forward strand.
GAGAGTGTGATCATCACAAGGAGCCAAAATCAGAGGATTGTACACATCCTCCTTTTTTATGGCACCTTCCAAGATGTGCACAATTCTGATCTGCTATATCCTGTTGGATCAAGCTTTGACATTGGAACCATAATGTTGGAAGGGAAACCCAGAAAAATTAATGATAAGTCATAGTTTTAATGAAAACCAAAGAGATAGCTATCCAACAGGATTAAATGAAAATCAGACCTGAGATAGAAGACAATTCTTTACATAAATTCTGGCCTGTGCAAGGTATCATTTGTTTCCCTCTTCATAGCCTGTTTGGAAGCAGCAACATGCTGGATTCATGTACCGTCTGTAATATGGAAGCAAAAGTAAAAGATTCTAATTTTTTTTTCATTCCCAAACTAAATAAGGAAGGAAAATTGGGTGTTGTCTTGATTTTAAGGTTTGAGTCTGGAATGATTGTTGCTATCCTACAGAGAAGGAAAAACACAAAACACTGCCCATTTAATGATACTATGTGCCTAGACACTGTATCTGATACAGAGCATGATAAGAAAAGTGGGGTTTTTAAAAGGCAATTTGTTCATGCAATTTTAAGTTGTAGTAAGAGTACTGTATTGTCCCAGGGAAAGAAAAAGATCTTTGTTTAAACTTTTGTCTTAAAGTTTAGTTGAATTTCATATATATTTACTTCTTGAATTTTAAACCGATATGAATTTTATTTTTATTGACATCGGTAGCAATCTTTTAAATCTTGCTTTAAAATGTTGCAAACCAAACCTGAATTCCTCTTTCCAAATTAAATGAGAACATAAAACATCAATGCTTAGTAAGTCTTTAGAACACTGATTTTGGATGTTACAGAAAGTAACCTAATTATATAATATGAGCTGTGATTTTTCCCAGGAAATTTCAGTCAGACACAGTTATCAAAGCATTAGACATGGAGAAGGTGGGTCTTCTGTGTGAGCACGCTGGCTCCTTTATGTCACTGTCCCTCTCCTATTCTTACTAAAGTCCTAGGGATCAGTGTGCTCCTGCTTAACCAGCCGCTGCAGTGAATAACACAGAACAGCCATTTGCACGTGAGCGGGATCACATCTTTATACGCTTTTTTTTCCTAGGTTATTGGCACACTGAAATTTTTCATTAAAACAAGTGGGGCAGGGTCATTTACTCGTCTTCCTAAAATCCATCTGGACTTTCTATTATAAGAGGAATAACTCGTTTAAGTGCTAGCATTACATTGAAAAGTAAGTTTCTTTTTTTTCTCTTTTCAAAAAAAGTCAGGAGTAAAATATCTCACGTTTCATTTTATTGCAGGATATCTCAATGTGCTCTCAAATAACCGTTGGCGTGAGCGCTGGTGCAGAGTGAAAGATAATAAACTCATTTTCCACAAGGACAGGACAGATTTGAAGACACACATTGTTTCTATCCCTCTCCGTGGCTGTGAAGTCATCCCAGGACTGGATTCGAAGCATCCCCTGACCTTCCGCCTGCTCCGAAACGGGCAGGAGGTCGCTGTGCTTGAGGTGCGGTGGTTGCTAACGGCTATGACTTGTAGGAACACCCACAAACTAAATTGGAGGAGCACTTTCATACAACCTGGCCATTCACAAAAATCTCTGGAATAATATTATTGCAGAGCTGGATAATAAATACTGGAAGAAGAAATAAAATATTGAGAGTTGTAGGCAAAGAGAGAACTGAGATTTAATGCAGTTCAGAAATCTCCGTAGGATGCTTTTCTCTACACTGACCTTCCCTTGACCTGCTACTAAAATATCCCTGCTCCTTCTCTATACACACTTTTACATCAGGGATATAATTACTTTGGGTAAATAACTTAGCAATAATTAAATAATGGATTACTGTTGATGGAAACTCTAGAGCTCTTAACTCTCATTTGTCTGCTACTTATGTGAACCGCTTTTGCTCAGTCTGTATCCGTATTAAGGAACTTCTGCAGTAAGAAAATAAAGTGTGCCAGCATCCTGATGAGTCTCTTGACACACCACAGGTGTACACACTGGCACACTCCTCACACTACAAAGGTCATACCTTCATCTGTGTTAGGTGGGTCAGGATTTGGCAGGGGGGGACTTTATTTATTATATTTTGAAAGCTGAAATGAGAATACACTTAACGCCAAGTATAATATAAAGCCAAATATAAGTATAATAATGAGGAGGCAACCTTTTGCTTTTAGTGGCAGGATGGACACTTTGGCCGCTTTGGCTTTCTGACTGCAGGTCACGATAGTCTCCTGTCCTTGCAACCAGGCTTCTTGTATGTAAGCAGTTAAGAGAAGCTGAAAAAACTAGAAAGCAGCTCAAGGAACCGTGAAAGGCAATGAAATAATAAAAAAAGAACAAGAAATTTAGAAACTGCACAGTTTCTTTTACCCCCTTTTCTCCATTATATATTTTGCTACTGTTCCACTTTGCAATTGGTGACTTGAAGCAAAATATGAAAAATTAAAAATTATTGTAATAGTATTCATGTTTGTACTTGAGCGATTAGGAATATGAATGGCATCATCTAGACAAATGTATTAGAATTTTTCAAAAGCAATATTAAAATCTCTTCTACAATTTCATTTCCCACCACCCCCCTCGTTTCTGCTTAGCACTAACATTTTCTTCTCAGGAGTCATGCTAACTAAAATCCCCCATCCAACATAGGAAAATAATTCTTTTATAGCCTTCAATTTTCTGAAGTCTAAAATAAGAATGACCTGAATCTAAGCCTATTAGCCTTAACTGATTATTTTTTCTTCTTTTTTGGAGATTGCCCACGTTGTGCTCATAAGTTATGATGTAATACATAGCTTGCTTAAAGTGCACTCCTTCTAGCAAAGCAGATTTAATAAGAAATCCTGGGGTTTTTAGGAGTTCAGCAGAGATAAACCAGAGCCTCTCATACAATGTGGTAGCAATTTGTCAGCCAAGAAGAATGTGCCATTTCGAAATAATGCTCAGCTCAGTGGCAGACTAAAGACCTGACGTACATTCTTGTCCTTTCCTTGCAGGCATCCTCCTCTGAAGACATGGGCAGGTGGATAGGAATTTTGCTGGCAGAAACAGGGTCTTCGACAGACCCCGGAGCTCTGCATTACGACTACATCGATGTGGAAATGACAGCAAGCGTCATCCAGGCAGCCAAACAGACTTTCTGGTGAGAGGCGTTCAACTATCCGGGTGTTTCTAGCAGTCTGGGAATTTATATCTGTATGTTAATTCCCATGCCAAGACAGCTTATCAAGACCCACCTCCCCCTTTGCCAGATATTGAAGTCCTGAAGTGTTTCAGCATCGCAGCATGTTAGATGTGTTTATGATTATCTTGTTGGCATCCTGCTAAGTCCTGTAAAAGATGCAGACACCATCCAACTTTACTCAAATCTTTACTCATTTTTTCAGTAAGTCTTCTTATCAAATGCTATTTGATAAGAACTATACCTGGAAGAGGACAAATATCCTGAAATAAGCAGCTACGTGGTTCACATTTATCTATTGGCTGTATTTGCTGTGCATACAGCCAATGTGTACAGCATATATTGGCCAATATATGTTGAACACTAAAAATGCATAGGGAATTTAAGTCTTGGATAGTCACATTCTGAGTATTTCCTTCTCAAGTTCTTTATGATTAATTAAAAACTTCATCAAGCTCACAGCAGTCCAATTAATTTCTGGGTTTTAATTTAGAAGGTGGAAATTGGGAAGGTGTCTAGGGCGCAGCACGGAAACTGTTTGAATTGCAAATCAGTACAGTGAATTCCCCATTACTGATCCTGTGCTAAGAAAAGTAATACATACTTAGCATATATAGTGATTTGCGTGTTCAAATCGGTTTAGGCATTAAAGCAATCTTTGGTGGGAAGAGACTGTCCTTTTTTTTTTGGCTAGATGAGGTTGTTTAGAAACAGAGTGATGGAATAGTTGGGACAGGCGGGATGTCCTGCTGCAAACGTGCCCTGTGGTTTCCTGGGGTCAGAAAGTGGGTGGCCTGAGAAGACAGCTGGCAAAGGTGTCATCCCCCATCTCGCTGCAAAATGAGCCTCCCCACACAAATTTGGAATTCGTGTGACGTAATACATTAGAGCACACCCCGTCTGCCCATCATACCTTTAAACAGACTGAAAAGGCAAAGAGAAAGGGGCAAAAGCTTCACAGTTTTCCAAAGGAAGACTGTCCTGCCGTTAGCAAGGTGTTAAGATGGCTTTAACAAGGAAAAGTGGGCAGCTTCATTCAGGCTCTAGTTTGAATGACTTCTGATAGAAATCAAAGTGACTCAGTGTTACCACAAGCCCAGTTTTGTGAAAACCAGATAATTTTGATAGTATCAAGATGCACTTAGCTTACAACTTATGTTAATATTTGTTTTGAAGGTAATAGAGCTCAAAAAGTTTATCCTGTATTGACATGTACTTTTGCTTCACTCAGCATCTAGCAATAACCACATTTAAGAAAGAAATAGAATGGAACCCTTTTCCCCTTGAATGCTGCTTGGCTTTCCTTTTCTGAACAAATGGGATATTAATCCCATTTGTGAAAAAACATATGCAACTGGACCACAAGTTAGCAAGGAATGTCAAACAACTTGCAAAACAGCAGAATTCCTCTATTAAGAATTAGTTAAAATTCATTAGTTAAAAGATTGTTAAGAGCCTGTTGATAAGCAACTAGAGTAACTGTCTGCTCATTTTCAACTACTCAAATGAAAATAAGGAGAAATTACAACCGTACTTCAGTGTTAATAAAATACCCTGAATATTAGTATTCCAAATTAACTGCAGTTACCATTAAAGCTCAGTGACTATCACACAGTCACTTGAGGATTATTGGTTATTTGTTTCTTGAGACTGATGCTTTGCAAAACGATTGGCTCTTTATTAATAGTGCCATCAATTTTCCTCATCTAAATCATTAGGTATCTAGGCGAGGCTGAAGAAAAAATGCTTCCAAGCAGGTTTTCTCCATTTCCTTTCCCATCTAGCATTCTCAGAATACAATTAACTTACATGAATACATCTGTAAACAGGAATAATAAGGCTTAGTGAAATAATGCTTATGAAGTGTTTGCAGATACTTAGGTAAATCTGGACTTCCTTTGGTGGTGGAAATAGTTACTACAGGTGCATCAGCTGTTGTTAATGAATATCCCAGTTTTCAGACATGGTTATTACACATCACTCTCGTTGAAGCTACTTAAATAGAAAGCAATACACTAATGACTCCAAATGCAGTCCTTCAGACTAACCAGAAACACTTGAGTAATGTTCTTCATTAAGAGGAACAGTAAACAAATGCAGCCCTTTAATAATGTCTAATATGAGATACGATAAAGTTAAAAACATTTTTATCAAGGAATTTATCTTGGGCTTTTTGCCGTTTGTTTGTTTGAAGTGAGAAAAGCTTCTGTCTAATGATTATTCCACCCCCACTCTGCCCTGAAAGGTTCATGCAGAACTGGGCAGGTTTGTTCCTCCTGTGAGCCTGGGTCTCCTGCGGCTCAGGTGAGCCACAGTTGGATGATGTCTGTCTCCTTCTGAATGAGAAATTCAGTGGATTCCATGTTATTCCAAAGCTAAAAGAAAGCAACTGTTGGAAACCACAGCATTCTTGAGCTCCAGCCAGCGTTACAGAAGACCCTCTCTGCTTTAGTGGGGCTTTATCATATTTTAGGAATGTCAGCACAGAGTCTGAATAGGTCCATTGTTTAGGATGGAAAGCTTTGTTTTCCCGTTCACATACACCTGAAGCTATAGGAATTATTTGGGAATATACTCTATACCTCATTCAATTTCAAGAGTTGCTACAAAGAAAAACTCACCCTTGGGGTCATTACTGCTATTGGGCCTGATTCTGCGATTTCCACACTGTTAGATCTTTGCTCCCAACACAAAGCCCATTGTAGTCTGTGATACCTTGCACATAGTCTGCAGAATTCCAGTGAAACAAGCTGCAATATTGATTTGGGGGGGGGGGGGAGAAACAAACATACATGTACATATACATCATACACATCTCTCCCTTTTGAAGTGTCCAGAGGGCTCAGATCCACCATGTGAAATATAGCAAGAATGACCATATAGAGTATTTGCATGCAGAGTTGCCCAGACAGAGCTGGGAAGCATAGTGCCATTCTGCACACTCTACCCAGCCTGAAGTTCTGCTATGGAAATGAAAAATTCCCAGATTTTGAGGAAGAAAATATTCAGCAAATCATGGTAGAAATGTTAACGTAGATTTCATCAGTTCCACTTTTTTTTTTCTAGTTTTTGCTAGATTTGAGTCTTGTTTCTCTTAGTTCTTAAGTTCACATCCCCCCTGAGCGTGCATGCACCCAGAAACACCTGCTTCTCCCAGATGCAGACAACAAGGGACCTTTTATAGGACACTGGCAGGCTGGTTTATAACACAGATCAGCAGGTTCCCATGTAAACATGCCACTGAGCAGTTACAGCTGTTGCCCTCCTGGCTTTCACGCAGTCATATCCCCACTGTAAGAATGGAGTACAGGAACATATGTTGTAATATTGGCTGCTAGCAGCAACATGTGAGTAGCAAAAGAAAGAAAACTATCCTCAGCTTTCTTGCAGAAAGTGAGAAGATATGTGCTTCCAGGATGCGTAATCAGATACAGGGAACATACCACAGAATCATCATTTAGACTTAGGTTCAAGCGCTGTTTTTTATTATTTTTATTTTGCTTTATTCAGTTTTATGAACAGGCGAGTTATATCTACAAATCCATATCGGGGAAGCACTGCCAATGGCTACGCCTGTCCGAGTGGAATGGCACTTCATTACGATGATGTTCCTTGCATAAATGGATCGGTAAGAATTGGATTTGCACAGAACAAATGGTTTGCATGTGTTGAATGCATGGACATCTGAAAAGTATATTACCTAAAAAGCCCCACTGGGTAGTTTCCAAATGAACTCCTATTTTTTTGATTGGGCGCTGCAAACTTCTCTCACACCTACAGAGTATTAGGGGTGTGGGACATATTGTTTACATTAACCTGCGTGTCAGCCAACGTGCACTTAGAAAGCAGTTGCCTGTTGATGATTGGTTGCCAAGTCCTTGAATATAATACTCACTTGAGGGGGTATTTTTTAGATCACACTGGACGTGGCAAAATAAAGGACTCAGTTACACCAGACACTTTTTGGTGTCTGTTGGAAAAAAAAATTCAGACCCAAACACATCTTAGTCCTTGGGGCTGCATTCCTCATGACAGCAGGTACTGCTCATTGCAAAGGAGAACCCCAGCGTTCACTGCCATTGTCATAATTTGCAGAGCTGTTTGTAGGCAGATGTGTAATAGGGTTTAACACATATATGTAGTCCTCAGGAAGATTTACAGGGGAGCTACAGCTCCTGTCAGCTCTTAATTTGGGCTGCTTCATAAAGGTCCCCCCTAAGGCTGAACTCAAGAGAAATTAAGACTTTCACAGTGTGAAGTGGACTGCAAGTTCAGTCCTCCATCATGTCCTAGTAATGTCAGAAAGATGGTAATAAAGCCCCTCATGGGAACAGCACAGGACTGCATGTGTGGTGAGTGGTTTGTATGCATAGGTCTTGGATGTGCTCATGCCTTTGTATAAGTAGTATACTGTCACAGCCAGGATGGATTAAGGAAGGATATTTGGCAACCGGCTTGGTTTCTGTTAAGATTAATTGAATGAATCACTGGACTATTGTTGTTGAGCTTTCCATTTTTCTGAAAAGAAAAAAAAAAAAGAAAAAAAAAGAAAAAAAAAAAAAGGAA
>KZ505937.1:106482-120005 GCA_002844005.1 Limosa lapponica baueri
AAAAAAAAAAACCCAAAACCCCCCTCTTGGCTTCTGCTAACTGTTAGACCATAATACTTTAAACAACTCACGTACCAGATGTAATCCCACAGATTCATCTGTGTAGCCTGAGAGTATCCCCCTGTTAACACAGTCTGCTTCTGCCCCCGCAGTGCTAGAGCTGACAATGGAAGATGCAGTCTATGAAACAGTAAGGGTGATAGGATAGTGCTGGTTTGCTCACACTATGGAAAACGCACGGGACTGAAGCTATGAGCAATGTAATGCAATGTTTCCTTTCCACACTGTGTCCTTCCCTCCCTTTTCTAAAGTTTGATTCAAACATAAGCAAAAAGCACATGCTTGCTAAACACCAAGGGCTTGCTATGGTCAAAAGAATTACTAATGTTTTAATGACACTTAGGAGGTGCTGCATGGTGTATTTTTTACTAACTGCCAAAGTATATGTGTTGCAGTGGGAACCAGAAGATGGCTTTCCTTCTTCTCGTAGCAGGAACATTGGAGAAGAAATGCTTTATGATAACGCAGGCCTGTACGATAACTTGCCGTCTCCAAAAATCTTTGCGCGCTATCCGCCAGCTGACAGAAAACCCAATAGGTTATCTACTGACAAACTCTCCTCTAACCATTACAAATACCCTGTCTCATCCAATCTGTCTTCTGCTCAGTCTGTCACTAATACCTCTGCTGTGGGGAGGGGATCTGGCTCGCAGGTACTGTACTATTTAATACTTAACAAAGCTTTTTATTTTTTTGGCTGTTCTGTTTATCTGGTTGTTATCTTGAGGGCCTTGGGCTACTTCAGTCCCTTAGTCTTAGCACTGAAGTGCTTGGAGTTTAGGCATGAGCCCACTGCAAATGGAACACATTTGCAAAGTTGTAAATTCTGGAAGTGTGGGCATCTGGGAAAGGCTTTCCCCGCAAGTACTTGATGATTCACAGATTGTGGATAGTAACAAAAAAAATAGGTGTGACCTTCAAAATGTAACCTGAATGCATATCTAGCCACCTTCTGTCCCCTGAGGCAGTGATGACTTAAAAAAAAAAAAAAAAGAAAAATGAAATATGACTTGGCTGTGACAGCAAATTTGCCTCTCTAGAATTTTACTAATCTGTATATTGTATATACTATGATTGTATATATTGTGAATATTTATATATCATAACATATTATATTCTATCTATTATAAAATATATTGTATATAGTGTGTGTACACCATAAATTACTGCTTGTTATTTTCTTCCCCTGGAAAAAAAAATAAGCCTATGTCAATGCTACTTTCTGAGGATGGCCTCAAGCTTCTGGACCTCAGCTGAAATGAAAGTGAAGCTAACTAGAAATGAAATCCTGTGCACCCAGTCTCAGTAGTAGACAGGCAGACCCCAGCTGGGGAGCAGAGCAAACCTCGCTCACAGCCACACCAGGGACCTTCTCTAAAGCCCGTAGCCAGTCTCCAAAAGCTGTCATTGGCATAAGCCTGTGAATGTATCACAAAGATGAGTGGTTTTCAATCTAATCTGAAATGGAACAGTTAGATAAGTGGTTCCATTGAATAAGGTACCTGTCATAATGCATATTAACTCACTTAACCCCTGTAAAAACTTCATATCAGAATATTAGAATTCAGTGAAGTTGCAGGATCAGAGGTGGACTCGAGCAATAAATTGCCCTGATCCTAGGCTGCAGCAGCAGCCTTCTCATTGCACGCCCAGTTCAGTGCCCAAAAGCTTTTGGAAGCAGGTGTCCAGAGCATGGCACATGTATGCCCTGTGCTGGGCGAAGGCATTCCCCATGGAAACGCTACCCTCAGCCAAGGACAGTGTTGCTCCCCCCCAGGGTTCAGTTCAGTGTAGGGAAACCCTCTAAAAGGAAGCCCCTTGGACATGAAATGTGCTGTTTGTGGTAAACTTGTGAGTTTGTCTGGCCATTGTGAGAGGTTTTTTTTAATTAAGAAAAGCTTTTAATTAGTAGCTAGAAGTTGTGTAACAGGAAATTGATGTGCTAACTCCTAATGTTTAAAACTGTGTAATAATTATATTGTTTTGAAAAAAAAATAAATCCATGCACTACAAGGATGGCAAGGTCATATAGTAAATAAGAAAGTGTTAAATTTTTGTGTGGCAAATGCCTGTTGCGTTTTTCTATATGAAATTAACTGAGACAAACCTATGTTTCAAGAATCTTTACTATATAAAATAATTCAAAGGTACAAATTTTCTGCCTCACAATGGCTTTCTTAATATAGTAAATGCCAGAGCTTTAAATAACGTGGAGACCATGATGCCACCAGAGATGGGAAGTTCATCCCTTTGTTATCCTGTGATTGCTGGAGTGGCTCCTGCTGAGCAGGCAGCTCTCAGAGGGGACATCTCTGGAGGAAGCGCCACCTCCAGCTCGATCAATGCAGTCTATTAAGGCTCTCCAAGCAGGCGGCTTTTTGTCAAGCTTTACCCTTGATAAAAGGGTGACTGTAATGCAAGTGGCACAGGAATAGCTGGACCCCATTTGTACTTTTGTTTTTAAACAGTTTAAAGGCAAGAAACCTCCTGTGACTGCCAATGGGATCACCAGCAAAGGGAGAACTTTAAATAGCCAGCCGAAGAAATCTGAATCGGTGTCATGTGTGAAGCGCACTGCGTCCAGTAAGTATGTCTCCTCACTGCTACCTCACTTATGAATGCAGTCATGAGGATACCCAAAATAGCTGTCGTCTTAGCGAACAAGATAAAGAACCACTGTGGTTCTTCTGTGGCTGAGAGGCTGAGCGGGAGATGCCCACCAGGACTTTGAATAGGAGATATTGTGTGCATTGATGACTCATTAGTGCTCCAGCCATGCCACGAGATAAAGGGTTGTCATATGGAGAATGATAAATAGGAAATGTGGACCCATGGCTGCAAAGTCATGAGGGCAGCAGGGAAAAAAAAAAAAAGAGTAATGATGTTCGTTTGGGGCAGAGTAATTCTATATTCCTATGGGAAGAGGCATATGAGGAGCTGAGAGATGTGAGAACACTAAATTGGTCAAAAGTGGAAGCACTCTTATCACTAATGAAAAAGAAAAGGTATAACAAAATGATGAAGACAACCACACAGCTTGAAAGCTTCCTCAGAGAGAGGAGGTTTCAATTGGTGAGTGGCACATTCAGAAAGACGTTCTTCTGGGCAGGCAAATTACCTCTAGGAAATCCCTAACAGGGAATGCTTTGCTTAAAGAAGAAAAGATGAAAGAGAACTATAATCATATTTTTAAAATACAGATTCAAAAATAGAACTTCTGCTAGAGAAGGAAAGACTGTGTTTTTTTAATCCCATGATAAATTTTTAAGAAGTCATGGGTTCAATGGCAACAAGAGAAGTTTGGGTTAGACTTCAGGAAACAAAGTATGTGTCTTTCAAACTATGCAGGTCAATTGGTACTGGAAAAGATAGTTGTGGGAGTACAGGCATCTTGGTTACTAAAGACCAACTAAAACTGGTTTGACAGCTATTTGTCAGGAATGGTTTAGCTGTCTTTGCCTTCAGATATGGAGACAGACAAAGTGATCTTTTAGCTGACCTATTTTCTTTGAGACTGCAACTGGAGCAGAGGTATAGAAGGGGCTGTGATATAAATTAGACCACAGATAGATTAAGCCACAAAATGAAAGCATTCATATGGGAAATTAAAAAAAGAAGAAAGCTCTGAAGTATCAAAAAAAGTGAGAACATCTTTGTATTCTCTTATGTCAGGTGAGAAAAGACGTGTGCTTTAAGCACTTGAAGTAGGAATGGAAACCAGGGATAAGGTCAAATGGGTAGTTTTTCCTCTGACCCCTTCCAGTTAAAAATCAAGGGTTCAGAGCTAAAGAGGAGCCTCTTTTCCTTCCTCTGAACTACTTAGAAAGGCAAGGCCATTTTTCAGAGCCAAGGCGCTATAAGGTAACTGGTATTTCTCAGCTTCCCTGAATAAATGTAGAGAGCAAACTAACCCATATCATTTCTGTAGCTGTGCTGTAGAACTCAGCAGGAATCAGAAAATGCCAGTGGAAGAGGGTTGGCAAACCGGTTTCTCAAGTCATGACATGCTTCTTGTGATGTTCAGTCTCAGGGAACAGAGTTTTAATGTTAATTTTAACCATAAATAACTACAATCCAACACATACAGATGCGGAGCAGTACAAATATGGCAAAAATCGTGTGGAGGCCGATGCAAAGAGGTTACAAAGCAAAGAGGAGGAGCTGCTAAAGAGGAAAGAAGCACTTCGGAATAGGCTGGCCCAGCTCCGAAAAGAAAGAAAAGATCTACGCGCTGCCATTGAAGTCAATGCTGGTATGAGGTGCCTTTTTTTTGTGCTGAATTCTGCCCTGGGTAGGCTTAGTTACCCAAATAGCTTTGTATTCTGTGCTGAAGACATGCCGAGGTTTGGTTTTGATGTTAAACAATACTCTATAATGTCTGTATTTGCTTTCTATATAGATATAAAAATATAATATATATATTAATATTATATATATGTACAGGTGTATATACTTATTTTATGTATATATTTTATATATATGTGTGTGTATATATACACACACCTATGAAACGACACTGATGGGGACTTCAGACAAACAGAACGTGGAAATAATTTTATTGTGATTGGCTAATTGTGATTTTTTATGACATGGGAAAATAACAAAACAAATGCTGATTTGAAACTGTACTAGAAACCTAGGGAAGGCCTCTGATTTCTGTTGCTAAACTTTTTACATGAACAAGTGGTTTTTGCAAAGTACATAACTTTTTTGTGATGTCAACTGATTTTTAGAGACCCTGTTCCTTACTTTTTAAAAATAAAATAATTTCTGTAAGTGACAATTTAAGCTTCTTATTGAAATAACAACGTTGCTGTGGGTGACAGGCAGGAAAACCCAAGTGATTCTTGAAGACAAGTTAAAGAAGTTGGAAGAGGAGTGTAAGCAGAAGGAGGCTGAGCGTGTAAACCTGGAGCTAGAACTGACCGAGGTGAAGGAGAGCCTTAAGAAAGCCTTGGCTGGTGGCATCACACTGGGCTTGGCTATTGAGCCCAAGTCGGGAACATCAAGCCCACAGGTATGCAAAGCCATTAAACACACAAATCCCAGTACCATGGGCTGGGAGCACATTGCCTTCTCAGCTCCAGTAAAATGAGTGGGAACTGAGAGTTTTGGAAAGATCTATTAAGCCCAGGAAACGGAGCAGAACTAAGTGCCTTTCTGAAATATTTGCATTCTCCAGCTACATCTGGTGTACTTTCTACAGCAACAGGGAGCAGGTACACATGGCAATCACAGAAAGTATGTGTTGGGCTAATGTGCAAAAGCTGACACCTCCTTGTCCTCAGTGACTGTAAAAGTGCATGAACTGAGACAATGCTCCATCCCAGGGAGATTTAAAGGCACCGAGTCACGGTGCGGTGATGGAGACCGACTTGTGCTGGTCCCCTGTCAGTCACTGTCACCCTTTGCAAGGGCTACATCTCACACATTCATGATAGAGCACAGGAGTCCTGGCTTATACTATAGATCTGCATCAGAAGCAGCCGTCAGAAGGACCAGAGCGGGATGTGTCTATTCCTCTGGATCACCCAATGTTGTTTAAACACAGAAAACGAACTTTAGTTCATCACAGAACACAACACTTTGTTTTGTTTTCGTTTGTTCTAACCTCTTTTTCATTTATCGACCATTATTATGAATATTGTTTCTTAAAAAAAATATCTGCAGTTCTAAGTCTAACTAGAAAACATTGCCCATGTGACTACTTGGAGGAAACTCAATGTAGGCTTTTCACTCTTCATTAGTCTCCAATTTTCAAGCACCGAACTTTGGAAAACTCTCCAATCTCCAGTTGTGATACCAGCGATACTGAATGCTCAATACCTGTGAACAGCGCAGCAGCTCTGAAGCGACCTCCCTCATCAAATAATTCTCCATGTCGAGGCCATGTCCTTCGAAAAGCAAAGGTTAGGAAACTTATGTCTAGTTTTCTTTTTCTCTCCTTTTTCTTGCTATCTTAAAAAAATCTTGCTTGCTTGTGGGAGGCTGAGGCAGAGAAGGAACGATTGGTTCCTACTGCTTTTGTGGGTGAAATTTAGCCTTAAGAGAATGTGCCATATCTAAATTATTTGTATTACTACATAAATGCTGCTGATTTTAGGGAACCTTTTTCAGAAGAATTGCTAAGTAGTTTGGGAGACAGTTTTTGACTCTAACTCCTATTCTCTGTTTTTCTCTGTGTCCTTATAGGTTTAATTTGCAAGGTAAGAGGTCTGTGGTATAGACAGTCCATCTAAAATTCATAAAGTTACACTAATCTGTGTAACAGAGAAGTAGTTAAAAGAGCTGTGTTACAATAAGTGTTCTGAAACAACACAAGATCTGGTCTGATCTTTGCCAGCTGGTACAAGAGAAGAATAGTTCTACATTATAATAATTGACAATGTGTTGTGCAAGTATCTACTCTTAATGTACATTTAAAGTAGAAATTGAATTAATTTAATTTAATTAGGTCACACAAGTACCAGGCTGAAGTTTGTGGTCCTCTTGTATTGTTAGAGTTTTCTAATTTCTGTGCTTTAGTTTAAATGAGATATTTAAGACCATTCTTTGGGGCTGAATTTGGTAGCAGCATAAGCATGTGGGCAGCACATAACCAAGGGTGCTGGTAATAGCATTGGCCCAAGCTTTTGTTTATTAAGTAGTTCACTGCTAATTGTAATTATAAACAATAATAATCATAGACATTTGTCTTTCGTGCAGACCATTTCTTTTTTGCAAAACAATGAAGTATAAGGATTTTTTTAAGTAACTTTTGTCATGTTGTCTTCATTGATTATATACATTTACAGTGACTGAGTGTGAGCCTCGCACCTCAATGTAGTAGATACTGAAAAATCATCATCTCAACAAATGATTTGGTTTCCTGGCACATCCTGATCTCTCTGTTTCCTGCCCCCAGTCATTTTAACCTCTCTACATTGCCCAGGCCATGAATTACTTCTCTCACTCTACCTCAGGGTGGTAGACCTTTCTCACCCTTCTTCTACTACCATTTCCTCCATCCTTTCCATGGACATCAACTGCTTTTTCTGCCAGATAGTCTGTTTCATTTAAATTCAACTAAGAATAATTAAACTCAGCATAATAGGTCTCAGTTCTTTTTGACTGTGAAGTTTGCTGCCTTTGTTTCAAACCTGAAGAAGGATTCATGTGCTTTAAAGCTTATCTGCGTATTCCAATTATACTCTAATTTGTCTTATAAAGATATCATCTCTAACTATACACTTTGTCTTAGATTTGCCTGTTAGCACAGCGTTACTCAGGAAACGCGGTCTAGCAGAGCACAGTCCTTAGGAAAAGGAGTGTGGATTTGTGCTACGTGCTGGGCAGGCACGTTAAAGCCAGCCATTCAATCGCTACAGCTGGAGAAACCTGGGCACTATAAAAACCTAAACATTTTTAGTGTAAAGAATACCTTCCAGCTGTAGTACATTTTTTATGCTCAGCATATACCATACAGGAAAAAATCCCTGCTGTGTTGTTTGGTATCACTGTGCTTTGGATGGCACGATAGGTTGGCCAAGCTATTTTGTAGAGGAATCTTGGATATAGGATTAGGCTAATCAGAAAGGATATGGAGCTACCAAGCATATTTCCCATCCCGGGAAAAACAACTCACAGTATCCAGTTCAGCTGTAACAGCTTTTTCCTAAAACCTCATGCACTAAATATTAAGAGTGAAATTTTGCTGAATTAGATAGTGCAACCCAAGCTGTACTCAGCCCGTTTGCAAGGAGCTGCAGCCAAAATCTGCCATCAGGTACGCGTCTGTGGCACACCCCGCTTACAGGGGGAGTTAAATGTACGTACGTGTGTGAGGGTGGAATCTGGCTCTCAGTTCTTTTGGCCTTTTGCAGTGATGCCTGAGCCCAGGCCTTATAGATGTGGCTAAAGAAAGGGCGTCGCACGTGAGTATCCCAGAGCAGAGCTCACTTGGCTCTCCCCGCATGGATGTCAGTGCAATAGGTGGGCGTGAGACGGGTTTCACGTCCGTGCTAGCGCTTGCATCTTCAGCAACTGGCACATCTCGCAGTGTTATGAGGGAGTTGTACAAGCATTCAAAATGTCACATTATATTCCACACCCCACACCCCCCCCCAGTATGTATTTGACTGCACTGAATGCCTCCCTTCTTGCTCTTTCCTTGCACGAGGGATGCTGAGTCTGTCACCAGCTGGCTTTGCGCTTGCAGCCACCCCGCTGTCACCGCCGTGAGCCCGCAGCACTGCGCCCCTCTCTGCTAGGGCAGCTGCTGCTGCTGTGCCAGGCGTGCACGGTGCAGCCTGCTCCATGAGGAAAAAACGTGGAAAACAATACTCTGCATTGGCATTCCCAGAGAAGTAGAGTACTCCAAACATCCTCGCTGTACAAGAAAAACAATTATCTAAATATTTCACGCTTCAAATTCATTTCTAAACCCAAATCGTTATGTGCAGCAAGGAAACCGCAATGATTATTTCTGATCTGTTTTTAAAGCTGGTGGACTGGTGAATGTCAGCCGCTTACATTTTGCTTATGTTCAAGGACTGGAGAAGAAAAAGAGCTCTCCCAGTGTCCCAGCTCCCACTCAGGCTGTCAGTGTTGACTTAAACATTCTTTCACTGGCATAAACCTGCCTGGGAAATGGAAACAAAGCAAAAGTTCCTTCTGCACCTGCAAAAGAAGCTACTGCTTTCAAGGTTTATTTAACACTTAGAAAAATTCTCCTCCCAGTTGCTTAACCAACAACTTCCTTTAGAGCTTTGGCAGCATATACATAGAGAATATATATTTAATATCCTTTTTAAAATAATTTAGTTTTTACCAATACTGTATTTTAAGTTTAGGTTGTAAGTTAGGTGTAAAACTGAATATTTAAAATACATCGTATTTTAATAAAAGCACCATTTAAATGAAGAAAAAAAACCCACAAAATTAAAATAATAAAAAATTATTGTCTACCTGCTTTAAACCCAATTTTTTTTTCTTGTATTGCTAAAGCAGCCACCAACTCTGACCTTTACTGTTGCTTTACAATTGTTGAAGAGGTGTCATGGTCATGCAGCTGTTTAGCCAAGCTAATGCTATTACTACTTTCAGCTGCAGAAACAGATATTTACATGCACAAGTAACCGTTTTCAGTCAGAGCTCTTAAATGTTGTGGGATGAGTGTTAAATTCAGGAATTCAGGTTGGGAGCCAAGTCAGCAGGCTGCCTGCAGAGTATCTCTGCAGAGGAGATAGGTGGGAGAGGAATCTGTAGCCCCCAGTGCCTGGCTAGGAGCAGCTGGGTGGTTGCTCCACAGGGATTACTTCAGCAAGAGGCCAACTCCTTCGTAGCTTCACTATTTCCTGATCGCTGTCAGCGTGTGACTCAGGGAATAAGTACAATATGGATGTCCTAGGCTGAGTCTATCCCTCTTCAACACGTCTGCTCCTCAAGTCCAGAGCCACAGGTTTGATTTAACTGGGTGTTTAGCTACGGGAATCTCATGCTTTTCAATTATGTAGCAGAAGAAATGGCAATACCCTGCTCTGAGATATATGGATGTAAGCATTATAGATTATGTGCTTTGCTGGGGATGGTAGGTGCCGTTGTCCTCAGCTGACAGCTGGGGAAACTGAAAGGCACGAAAAAGGCAAAGTGATTTTTTTTAGCTAGCCAAGCAACAGGTCGACTTGGGTTGTGTACACAGGAACTAAGTTAGTGTTAACTAATTTGCTTTTCTTTGCCCTGCCTGTAAGTCACTCTACCTCAGGAAGTTGGCCTTCTTAGCCATAGAAACGTATGTCTGTCATGAGTTTTATAATAAAAAATTGAAGAGTAAAGCAATCACTTGGTGTCAGCTGTGAGAAATACTGAGTGCTTCCTGCTGTCTCATCCAAGTAAGTTATAAAGCCCTATATGCTAAATCAGCCTCTCTCTTATTCAGCTCCAGCTGAGTGCATTAGACCAACTGTGGTGTGTGAATTTTTTCCATAAGTACCCTTTGCAGAAAACAAACATGGCTTATTTGCACCACGCTAGAGAAAAAGTTGCTGTATATAGCTGCAGAGGGGTAGAAGCTGCACACAGACACTATCAGGACATACTTGTTAGCGTGCCCTAACTAATTTGTGGGCAGAAGGCTGGATTCAGTGAAGTTAATGGAAAAACTGTTACTGACCTCAGCTGGCTTTGGCTTAGCAGATCTGATGACATCAGTGAAATACCCTGATTTCTCTAACATTTTCCGTATCTTTTTTTTTCCCCCCTTCCAGGAATGGGAGATGAAAAATGGAACATAAATACAGCAAAACCACTCACTTTCCATAAAGGCCTTACCTATTATGGACCAAGACGTAGGCTGCAAAAGACTCATCTGAAAGGTGGTATCAAGCGATACAACATAAGAGGTTTTATAATTCTGTTAAGTTAATGGTAGCTTGGCGCTAATTTGCCTGTACTCCCTCTACTGTATTGCTGTGTAACTACGTGTGCCCCTTATTATTAGCTGTAACTCTTAATTTCCAACTTCACTGGTAAAGAAAATGAAAACCAAAAAAACCC
The DNA here is from genome assembly GCA_002844005.1 of Limosa lapponica baueri. Lineage (NCBI taxonomy): Eukaryota > Metazoa > Chordata > Aves > Charadriiformes > Scolopacidae > Limosa > Limosa lapponica. The sequence continues at coordinate 117,076 of KZ505937.1, forward strand.
AAACCAAGGATAGTAATTAAAAAGGAGCATAAAGTAGCAGTAGAAAGTTTACTTTGCTGAAACAGCATAGACCAGCAATGTTAATTATATCGCATCGGATGGCCGGAACACCACTGAAGACTGCTGCGTTAAGACCGACGTGAAATCATTATGGATAAGAAGTACTCTTACAGGTTAAAACTGACTTTGCAAGGTCTGCCACAGAGGTGGCTGAGCGAAGTCTTGCTCATTAGCAGTCACTTTGCTCTTAGCTTTTCACTTGGCTAAAAAGAACTGAAGAAATGTATTCACAGAAAAGGCATGCCTTGCTTGGCCAGGAAGGCAGGAGCTCTTCAGTGCCACTGTCCTCTACGCTGGTGCAAGACCATGGGATGACACGACTCAGCTGTGAAGCATTTTTTTGGATACTATTTAGACAGAAGATTTTGTCACTGGAGATAAAAAGCTGCCATACTTAAAAAAAAATGCATTTTAGTACATTCTCTCTTACTATTCTGAAGCACCAGTCATTTGCAAAGGTCATGCTGTCCAACTATGATTTGTTCCTGATTTTTTTAAAAGGCAAACAGGTATTTTTAGATACTGCTTTTTTTCTATACTTTTTGAAAAAGAAAAAGAAAATGTAATAGAAATTAATCCTCAACAGATAATGGCAACTCAGAATAGCTTATGCAGTCAGTCTTGTTTTGTTTTTATAATATAGTATTGTTAAACTTGAGTTATAGAACACTGCTGTACTTAGTTTTTTTCATCTTTTCAGACCTCAGCTATTATTTTTGAGGAAGATGGCTTGAAAAGATGATAGTTTCCAGACTCTTTTATAAACAATTTTACAAAGAATTGGGGATTTTGTTAGACAGGCGTCCATTTTTGTTTACTAGGAAACAGTGTCTTGTATTGTAGTCTGTCAAATTACAGAAGTCTGTCCTTCTTTGTCTCCATCCATGTCACGCCTGAGAACTTACATGCAGTAAATTGCCAACTAAAGTCCTTCAAAATCTCAATATTTGCTTTAAAAAACCAGAAGAGAGAGAGACAAAAAGCTACCACACAACTTGTTGGATTCTTTTATTTTTTTCTCTGTGGTTTTTTTAAGCCTTTGGAGAGCCTTCAATCACGTCCTCAAGACGTTTTTTCTCCTCAGCTGTGAGGACTAGAAAATTACTTTAATTAAAAAAATTAAAATACTACTCATACTTTGAGATAATCACAGATGTTAGGATTGGAGTCTTGATAATTAGTTAAGACTTGCAATTAAAACCACAGACTTTGGCAAGACAGCAGTTATCAAGGATCACATCCCTTTACAGCCCAGCCTATAGTTTGTTTCTTACCTTTAGGAATAGGTGTGTGTATCTCTTGAAGGGTGCACTGGGATTCCCGGCTGAGCTGGATGCCAGAGGACTTTCCGCAGGAGCTGGTGGGATTTGAAGGCACAAAGCTATCAGAAAGACCTGATAGCTGCTAGGACACAGGGCTGTGTCCTGTTCCCAAATGCAATTAATGCCAGGGATCCCATTGACCTCAGCAAAGCAGAAATGGGGCCCAGCATGAGAAAAGGCTCCTTGCTTCTTGGGACTATGCTTTGTACAAAGTGCCGCAGGAACGCAGATACAGTAGGGAAGCGTCAGTGTGGTTTTCACTGAAACTAGGATTTTTTTTATATTATTTTAGGTCATCTGTTACTTACTAACTCTATAAGTGGAGGGCACATTCTATGCTGTATGACTATGGACTAAACAGTATCAAGTTCCCATAATTATTAGCAGAAACAAATTTGAACCAAAAGTAAGTTCATTTAGGCTTTTTATTTCAAATTAAGTTATTTATTTGTATATTTCAATAAATATTTAATTTATATCTGTACATATTTATGATGCAAATTAGGCTTCTAGTCAACGTTTGCAATGATGTAACAGTTGCCATTAAGAAGTGGTCCCGCATCAAGTAATGCAGAGTAGTCAAAAGCCAAATCACTTGCCTTGTTTACCCAATGTTTTACCCGTTGTATATGCCACCCCCCTATAGCCTATGGAAGAAAAATAAATCCTTGGCAAGGACAGGTTTTAATCCGTGCCTAGGACAGAAGTGTGCAAATTTCTGTCCAAGCAAACAGAAATCACATGGTGGAAGGACCATGCACAGAACCCCAGCCCTGGTGCCGTAGCCTTCTGCTCTGCCTTAGACGCTGGTCTAAGCACCTATAGCTCCTCCTGCAGCAGGGGCTCCTGGCAAAATTAAGCATCTTTGTAGCAAAGGCTCCATAAAGGCACCACCGCCCCTTGTCCCCAACCTGGCACCTACTATAATTGTATGTCTCTAATGTATAAGTACATTAGTACCATCGCAATTTACATTCGTGACAAGGCTATTCTATATAATGGCCAAAGTTTTGAAAGAAAGAAAAGAAAACAAAACAAAACCTCCGGAAATAACCTCTCCATAGACCACATTCGGTGCTGTGAAATATACTCTGTTTTCTTGAATAGTACTATTGCTGTACAATTTTTTATAAAAAGCGACAGAGCTTGTATTTTCACCATTTTTAGATTTCAGGATCACCAGGCAAAGTCAGCAATAGAGCAGCATGACTTTTGTTTTAAAGGAAAACTCTTGTATTTTAAACCATTTCTATGTCTTTTTAGAAAACGTTACACTTGCGCTTCCTCAACAAACTCCTGTTACTGTACCAGGTGCTTTTTTTAATTGTTTTTATGATGCTTTTTTTAAGAAAAAAAGATCATAATTCTAGGGGATCAAAGGTGTTTTTTTAAAGAAATGATTGTGGCAATTTGATTTTTGAAATGGAGAATACTTAATTTAGTATCAATTTTTGTTAAAGACACTTTCAAATTAATTGGCACAGGCTGTATGTTGTAAAATAATGTTCTCATATTAAGAATGTAATTATTTCCTTATTGTATTTTTTA
>KZ505937.1:121191-132850 GCA_002844005.1 Limosa lapponica baueri
AAAAAAATATTCTATATAAAAATATATACTTAGAATAGTTATACTATATAATATTATTGTATATAATATATATTATCATATATTATATTAATATAGTATATATAATATATTCTTATATCCTATATATAATAATATAATATATTATTATATATTATTATAATATATATGCAAAAATTAGAAAATTAGTATCTTAAGTTACTCAGGCACATGGCCTTAAAAAGCCTTTTTTAGGCTTAAAAGACCATCCTAGTCTTTTTCTATAAGCTACCTTTAATATTTGGTCTACCCAGTTGCATGTCAAAAGCATTCAATATGAAAGACCCCCACCAACACCTAATTTACTCCATTGTGGCTTATTCTTGCAGGTGGGCACCCACATTATAAGCATTTCAGTGCTTTAATGTTAAGTTATTCTTTTTTTATATGTATTTTTTAATTTGTGTATAAGTTGAGCACCATCAGACCCTTCATTACAGTACTTAAGCACGAGGCTTTATAAAGAAGCACTCCTTGCTAGAGAATGAATGATACCAAATGTGACACCATTTTTTTGAATGGAGAAAGTCAGGAACAGACTTTTACAGCTGTGGTGGGCAAATTGACAGTACAATAAAGTGAAGAATTAGTGAACAGACTGAGAAATCACTGTGCTAGGGTAGAGTCAACACAAGTTTTATGCTGGAGTGTCAGTGCTCATGAAGTGCTAAGAGGTCTATGGGGCTGTTAACGAGCATCCAGGAAAAGAACATATTCTGCTTGGATTTCAACACACTTTTGACAAGGTTCATCACTAGAAAGATTTAAGCAGCTACTGGAGAAAAGGGGGGAAAAAATCCCAATAGAATAAATAACTGGGGGGTGGGGGGGGAAAGATGAAAAATTTGCTGTTACTAATTTATTCAGGACAATAACACTAAAAGCCAACTGCAAGGATTTCCAGAAATACATTTCACAACTTCACTAGTAATTAAAATGTCAGAAGAAATTCGATGTAGATAAATGTAGAAAGAACTGTAAGGAAAGAAGAAAAAAATGCAACGAAAGCAACCTAGATAATTATGAGCACCAAAATAGCTCTGACTACACCCAAAGATGATCATAGAGTTTTAACAGGTCCAAGAAAGCATCCAAGTACTGCATAGTAACAATAATTAAAAAAAAAAAGAAAAGCAAAAAATATCCCATGGCAAATCCCCTGTGATCTAAAACAAAGCATCGTGGGCCGTAATAAAGCCGGTCATCCGGGGCACTCAATGTCCCCATTGACAAAGGTAACACTAAAACAACTGCTATGCACAGGAACTTTTACAAACAAGTGCTAGAAGAAGAAGAACACCCACCTGCCCTCTCTGATTCATCCATCATCTGCTTTAGGACCTATAGAACATTATCCAAAAACTGGGCACTGAATGTCATAAGTACATAAGTCCTTATGGGCGATGGTACAAGAGCAAGAAAGAGATCCAAAAGTACAGAAACCACCCCATACGGGGAAAAATAACACTGATTTTTACAATTAAATTCAAAGGGAAACAAAGATAAGGGGTTTTCAGTGTAAAAAAAAAAATCTTGAGTAGGGGAAAGAATATGTTAAAAGGTTATAAAAATCAGCAGTAGACAGTGACATGGGAATAAAATAGTCTTGTCACTAATGGTACAAACTGTGAGGCTAACAAAATTAATGGGGCAGGCTCAAAACAACTACACAGAGGTACTTTCAGTCACTACCTATCAGCTATGGAACTTGTTGCCACAGAATTTTATAGATGCTAAAAGCTTATACAGCTCTATAAACAATAAAGAAAATTCATGGCAGAAAAGAATTACTTTGGGTTATTAAGCACAGAGCTACCAGCTCCAAAAAAAAAGGTCCAGGTCCATGGTGGATGGAGGCTGGAAGCGCATACTGGGTAAGTGTCCTCGTGTGCTTCCCCCTCTTCCCCTGCCATAGTGCTATTGATAAATGAAGCTGGTTTCATTCATAAGACTATTAATTTTTCCCACCAGCAGTTACAAAAGCATAATGTATCACCTTCTTTTAAATTTGATTTTTAAAGCAAGCATCTGTCTTAAGATCAAGACAATGCAATGTCATTCCTTCCCAATGTATGAGATAATTGAAATAATTAAATTACATCAAGGATATTCCTCTACAACAACCTCTCCTGATGACAAGGAAATAATTTTCCTATTAGATTTTTGCAGAATTACAGCTCAGAGAAATAATACTGCTACACGGTCCTGAGTTGAACTTCAGTGAAAAGCTTCATTCTTGGTTTCATTATTAATTTTTAAATAGACTGATAATTGCTGTCACTGAATCATTTCTTGGAATTATTACGTTTTTAACCTGTTTTTCTTAGCCTGTAGTGCTTTGGAGATCATCTTGTGGTGTGATGCTGTAATGGTGAGAACAGATCCTTTGATAGCATTAAAAATACACTGAGCAGCATTTGTAGCATTTGCTTCAGCTTTTGAAAGCCATGAGGGTCAGAGTACTGTAACATTTTCACCACAGCAGATGGATTCAAAAGAAAGCAAAGCATCTTTCAAGACATAAATCACAAAAAGAAAAAAGTGGAAAAGAAATCAGTGTCTTCATGGAAAACAGGAAAAAATACTGTCTGGCATTTATGACTCAGAAGTTTTATTATAGAGACATAATTTATGATGATGTTGAAATCAGTTAGGCTTCAAATAGCATAGCAATTAATACGGCTTTGATGAGTGCAGCAAAGGAAACAGAAGTGAAGTGATTATCTTATTCTTTTTTCCATGGAAATTGGTTTCTGATGTAAAGTAGCCCTTCAGGTTAAGTGTTGGCAACTTTCATTTGGTGCCTCATTTATGGGAACAGCTTGGCCATGTCTGTTCTCACTCCTGCCCTTCCAACTGAGGAGTTTTCCTCAGAAAGAGCTATCAGAACATCATTAAAAATAAGAGATTTTAGGATTTATTTTGGTTTTGCTTTTATTTATATCAGAGCACTAAATCTGGAAAATGAAACGTAGTCACTTGAGATTTAACAGGCGGTTTTTTTAGTGATAAATTGCAGTTTAAAGTCTCAGCTAACCACAATATAGGATTAGGGAACCTAAAATGACAACCATCAAAATGTCTTCTAGCTGAGTTACACAAATAGGGAAAGCCTCAAGCTTCATTTCTGAACCCAGCCTCACATTTAGCACAATGTGCCACAGAGCAGAATCATGTAGCCCATACTGTGGGGTTCCTCTGGCTGCTAAATCTTGCAGCAGGGACTATGAGAAAGTGCTGAACTAGGGCAGACTGAAAAAATGAAGTTTAAACTAATATTTTGGAAATTTTTCCTTCTAATTGCCCATCTTCTGATTCTCAAAACATACCCACTCCCTGAATAAATAATCCATTCATTGTCCCATTTAAAACTTCATTGTAGCCTATAAAATTTCAATGGCTAATTAAAAAATTGGTAGACAATAGTTCATGTTGCTGCTTTGTTCTAGTATGAGGTTTACTGAGACTTCACATTGCACATCCATGACCACAACACTTAGCAATGTCTCTGCTCTTCTTCTATACAGGACAGGCAACTCTTCAGGACGAGAGTGGGATAAAGGAAAGACAATGCAGTTAATAAAGAAAAAAGAAAGTAGTGTGTGAAGAAGCCAATGGAAACGGAAAATACTGGGATAAAGACAAGGGCAGGGCAAAAGAACACACAGAGCTTCTTTGTTTTTATCTCTATTACAGGGAGAACAAAGTTAAAACCGGCTGAATTCTTTAATTTTTATCTAGACGGAAATATTCAGCCTTTGATTCAGTGGAATTCTAGCAGAACATTTCTTTTTCTTCAACTGCAGTTGCATGGCTTCAGTCTCACCACAGAGTGTCACCCTCACGCCAATTATACTGCAGCTCAACTCCACTCCTCGGAAAAAAGGGGAGAAGGATTTTTCCCTTTTTCCCGAGGAGTGGAGTTGAGCTGCAGTATAGGAGGATGAAGTGGAGTGGCTAAAGTGGAGGAGGACGAAGCTTTGCTGCAGCCTTTGAGTTCAGCGTTGCTGAAGTTGAGCAGTTTGCCACTAATTACTGACAAATCAAAACACACACACACACACACACAAACTCTGGAGGTTGGTTAAACCATTTTCCCTCCACGAATCCCATGAAGTGCTTTACAAGAAAAACAAAGCAACCAATAGTTTAGAACCAAATTTTATTAAAGAAAAACCTGTAGTGCAGGTTCTCAGGACAAATGCATACCTTTGGATGCAGTGGAGTACACAGGTACGTATACAGTAGTTTGCCTGCTACATGTTTGGAAGCTGAAAGATACCGTGATAAACTGTACCGCACAGTTCATCGCCATCGTTAAGAGTTGCCAAAAACTTGGTTGTGGATCACTAACAGATACTTGGTTATGTGTGTGCACTACATATTGCACAAGACTTTTGATTAAGCTATTAATTGTGCAATTGAATCACAGTTAAGTGTTACATTAAGCATATTCAAACATATATTTGATTTTTTATTTCTCAAAAACAGCACGTCACTACAAAACTGCCATTAAATGTTACATATTTACAAAAATATACAAATAACACTTTTCCCCATTTATGACAATGCACCAGTTATGGATTAATTTCATTCTTCCCTTGAGCCCTGATAATGTATACAAAGAAACCTGCTCAAAGTCAAGGTCTCCTGAAACAAAATTAGGAAAAGGCATGTACTGTTTTCACAATTAGTTGAATGTGCAAAGGCAAAAGGAGAGGACAGCATAGTCATGTATGTTAAAGGTAGGGACTACAGCATACCAATGCCTGCTAAGAGCCTTTACACAGGTAGAAAGGGCTCCTCTGTCAGAAATCTGGTTAGAAACACAGTGTTAAGCATTTGCTGATCATATTCTAGAAAAAACAGTTGCAAGTAGTTCAAAAACTAAGTTCTGCCTTGGTTGTACTCTCTTGCTAACCACAGGAATAAGAATTACAGGTGAAAATCAGCCCATCACCTGTGTGAGTACAGATGCAGCAATGTGACGACTCATCTTAGCCTGCAGCTACATTTCTAATTTACTGTGGGTGGGAACCTTTCTGCCATAACACAAAGCTCAACTGACAAAGTCTGTGGAACTGCACGGTCATAAATTAGGGTAGAATTTGGCCCTGCAATGCCGAATAAATAATGCTCCACATGAACAACAGGGTAGCGAGAAATGCTTTGTGAATCTTCACAAGTATGTCAAGACTAGTTTATTGGCTTTCATATCTTTACCAAGAGCTGTAGGTCTAATTAGCCAAAAAATATGATTTGGTCTTGGTTTAATGGCCAATTTGTTCTCCTTTTGTTTACATGGGTAATGTCAGCAAAATCTATATGATTTATCTGTCCGAGTTTGGAATGAGAGATTTCGGATCCACCTGTGCTGAAACAGCCACAGATGCACTGTAAATATGCCAGTATTCATCCTTTATTCTCAAAATGGAAAATCCTACCATTCCAACTCTCATTATCTCTCCAAATCTTCCTCCAATGCTTAATCCAGGGTGAATTGATATTCCTAGTGCAGCTTCATAAATACAGAGCAATGATACTATGATAATTTCATTTAGGTGAGGAAGGGTGATACTTGATGTCTCCTAAAACCACACTTGCAAAGCACTGGTGTGACATTCTTTAGAACCACCTCTCCTTTTGCAAAGAAATATATCAATAGTTAATGGAAAGGTAAATCACAGTTGTTGTACGTATTTGTAAAAATAAGTGGTAAGTAAAGCACAAAAGTGGAAGCTTCCCAAAGCATCCTGCCAGCTGATCAAGTTCCCCACCTCTTCCAATCCACTATTCCTCTGCAGATTTTTTCTTGCGTTTTTTTTTTTTCTCAGCCATGCAGAAGAGTATAAAAATGAGTTAATCCCCTTTTGACATCAAGCCAGCATACTGGCAGAACCACAATCAGAGAAAAGCAACTCAGAAGAGACTGGGATCAAGAGGGGAGAATTCAAGTATACTTCTCCATTTGATTACGTTTTCCCTCCAGAGCCTTCTGCACTGCAGCAAGCATAGCCCATGACATACACCCATGAGGAAATAAATCATAGCTTGTCAGTGACAAATAAAAAAGGAGCTATACTCATGTCTGGTGTATATATGAAATGGAGGAACTCTGTGTTCCTAAAATTAAAATTTCTAGTCACATGGTCAGTAAAATCCAGTGGCTGGTGTTTACCCTCAGGAATACTATACCATTATACTATACTGGTGTTTACCCTCAGGAATACTATACTTCATTCATCCTCTCTAAACATTATAAAATTACAACTCATAGAGGGATTCTGGCAAATTACATTTAAGCAGTATAAATCCAAGACGCAGACCCTATAAAATAATTCTTCTCCCTTGCCTCATAGCTCAGTGCTGAGGTAAGCAGGAACACCATTAGCAAATGCCCTAAAATCATCTCAGAAGTAAACCTCCATTGGAGCTACCTCTGGACCACTTGCACATGCATCATGGCTCCTGGGAAGCAACCTCTTTTCCATCTACCTCAAGTGGGATATTGCTGTAAGTCAGATCCCTCTTAAATTATAGGTAGAATGCTGAGAATTTCGCATGTTCCTGGTGCTATATCAATTTAGACTTACGGTGTAACATCACTGTATGCAACCAACAAAACTGAAAATAGTGGCCATCATGAATTAAAGTAAGCTCCTAGGCTTAAGCAAAACAAAATCAACAACCCATGGCAAAATAACATACATGGGTAACACTGACTTTCTCCCTGCCTTTCTCGGTCCTGTTTAGTTTTGTGGTCCCCTCCCTCCTGCATCTTTCTCACATACACTCCCTCTCTAACACAAGCTCTACCCTACAAAGATACTGCTGAGCTTTTCAATTATCTTCCCTCATCAATTTCTCCATGCTCTCCCAATAAGAAGATTCTGCCAAACCTATGTGATGACTTTACTTAAATTTGTATTTTATGGAACTTGAAAGCAAGGCACTTGCCTCTGCCTCCAGGAATACCTGCATGTAGACACATCCCACAAACCTGACAAAGTCAAATTGATCCCAAGAGGAATGATCCCTGGTCCTGCTCCTCTATTAGCAATGGACCCTCTTTATTTCACCTATTCTTCAGCTTCAGGTTCTTAACAATTTATCTTAAAGCAATGTACTAACTTGGGACTCAGTATTTCCCATACTGAAAAGCAAATGTAGCCCAATGGTCTGGCCAGGTCTCCCTGCCCAACCTTGCTGCAATTCTGCATCTGCCAGTTTGAAGGGCTGGCAAAGCAAGCCAGCTCTCGCTGAGCTCCAAGAAGCTCATGCAAACACCATGTCTCATCCCCATAACCTGAAATGAGGCAGAATAGCTCGTAATGGGTATAGCTGTCTGTCAATTAAATATGTATTTTCCACTACAGAGAGACAGCAAGGTCAACATATACATGGATGAGAAAGAAAAATGCTAGTTACAGGTTTATTATTCCTCCAGGGAGTACAATACTCATCCACATCTCAGACTAAGTTTGTGCTCTCTGGGACAAGCTGCTGCAAGAAGTCCTGGAAAGGCTAAAGGGAAGAGTTCCAGAAAGATTTAGAGAAAATGAGAGACAAAATTAAAAGAAGGATTAAAAGAACAAAAAGTGGGAAAGAAACAGGAAGAAAGGACTGCAGAGAGACAAAGCACAGGGGATCTACATCAAGCCAGATAACACAGCAGAGCTCAGACAGGGATGGGGAAGAAATCATGATTCTTCTTCTCATGAAGCACTGAGGACATAGCAGGGTGTTTATCCAAATAAAAATCTAGATAGAAGCAAAATAAAAAAGCAAAACAAAAAGCAAGGAAGAAAAGTGGATGGTAGAGAACTGTCATCAGGAGGAAAAGGCCGCAGAGCAGCAAACAGCAGCAATAATGAAAAAGAGCAAAAGGACAAAAAAGGAGCCAGGAAGAAACAAGGAGAAACAGAAGAGAATGGAAATTCGGATAATTTTTTCTATGAAGTGTCACCAATTGTTTAGCAAAAAGTTGGAAGCATTACACAATACAGGCCACTTCTCTGGAGAGTTCAGCATCTCAAAAGATGAACCCCAAAGAGAGGAGTGTATTTACAAGCAACTGGAGCCAGTGAATTGGGCATCTTCCCAAGTTTGTGATGATATTCTGCAATCTTAACTATTTAAATGCCCTCCTGTGAACCTGGGACATGTAAGTGGTGTATTAAAATATTCTCCGTTAGACTAGTTTTATCATTTGCAAACTGCCTAGGTGCACGTTACTGATGTTTGGGGTGTACGTTTCCTGCATAGTCCAGCCCATTCATAATCCATAACAAGGATGTCTCAAAACCCATGTGCATACAAGTCTGCTGTTTTCCTATATGAGCTGTTCTCATTAAAAACCATCTCTTTCACCATTTCAGAAAGATTTCCTTTATAAACTGTTTTAATTAATATGCAAATGCTGTGAACTAATACTATTTTAAAAAAAGAGAATAAGCTAATTCTTGCCCTTTGATCTGCAAGAGCAGACGTTGTCAGTAAGAACTAAACATAAGTATTAAAAGCTGGCTAAAATTAGCAACAAATACATAAGAATATAAGACATGCTAAGAAAATTATTTGGAATGCCTGGTCTTCATGCTGATTAACATACTCATTATACCACTAAAAATATGTGCAACAAAGGTATATTATTTAAGTAGCACCTCATACTGCTGCATGAATTATTGCTGCCCAACAGGACTTTATGTCCACTCTATTGCAACAAATTAGTGTAGAGAGGCAAATTTTACAGAAACTCAGAAATCAAGTCCAATCAATAAAGCTCAGGTTTGTGTAATGCTTTCAAGTGTTGCAAGGAAATAATTTTAAACAGAATTACTTGTGTAAGGGAAAGAATCTGCTTTTTTTCAGGACTAGTAAATGTCACTCCTAAAAGAAAATCAATCTGGAATGAGAGAGAGACAAAGAGTATGCAATTAAAAACATGTATTTTTAGAGATACTATTAAAAAAGCGATTTTAATACAAACTGTAACAGCTCTTTGATAAAGATTTTGCTTTGTCCAGCATATTCATAGCCTAGCACTATTCACATAGTTATACCGCTGCACTTCAGAGTATGTATTACTAAGCCTTCCAGGACTTCCTGTCTCGGATACTGTCTTCCAGAAGATCATCTCAGCTACCAGCACATAAACTAGCTGAAAATAGTAATTCTGACAAGCCTCACATATGGAAAAAAAAAAAAAAAAAAAAAAAAAAAAAAAAAAAAAAATAAAAATTTTCATTCGGTCATACATGGCTCCATAATTCATATTTTAAGTAATTTGCTACTCCATTTAACAGGATGAAAAAGGCCGGGGCCAAAGAGTTAAAGAAATGACATCTCACATATTAAAAATAATGAAACTAACTTGCTGTACATATCAATTTCCTAAAAGAAAAGAAAGAAAGGAAGAATGTATTCTTTAGTGTTCACACCATCCTGTAATGCCATTACACATCCTTATTCCCCTGATGGCATGTGTAATCCTCTCTGCTCTATGCAGCGTACTAACACACTTGAAAAGAAAGGAAAAATAAAAACTTTGTCCACAGACATTCCCGTTCAGATTTGGGAAGTGACCCATTCTAGTCCACCTCAACACTGAGAAACCATTCTGCACTCCCTCCAGCTTGAGGTTACAAAATGAATTGGAAGAAAAGCTTCCGAGGTGATCTGCTGGGTGAAAGGGCTGACTTCGGAAAAAAGATTAAATAATTAAGAGGGCACAGCCTGACAGTTCCCAAAGACTGCAAGGCCAGGCTTTTAATTGCAGAAGCTAACCAGGGGTCTGGGTTATTTCAAAATTTGTCACTTTTCAGATTATAGTCTGAAAATAAGTGAAAAACGTCACATATACATCCACAACAGGAATAAACATGCATTTAAATGGCACTGAGAGGGCTAAAACTGAAATAATGAAAGGAAATAAGGAACATAAAAATATAGACTTGACATTAGGAAAATGGTCTGGGCAGATCCTGTAACTACTTCTAGGCAACTGAATGCTATTCTAATGGAAGTTTATAGAAAGATTTTCTCAGACTAGTAAGATTAGGCTATATGCCAGTCTCATAAAGAAAGTTGTAGAGGCAATGTGCAATTGGGACTAAAACAGAGAAAATGAACCAGGAAGCAGCTTTTTGGTTGGACTTAGAAGCCACAACAAAATTTAGCATTGCAGAAATCAATATTTATAAAGGTAAATGCTTATATACTTCTTCCTGGTGGAAAGCCAATATTTTGAGAGAAATGTTTACTTACTTTCATCTAAAACTCTGAAATAAAAATGAAGATGGAAACAATACAGCGGTATCAATCAATATACAATAACAACTCCAACTGTCAGGGATTCTGCAATGAAATAAAAATTTTAGTCCCTCTTTTCCCCCAAAGCCTCATTTATAAAAAATTACAAAACACTGTTTTACAGGAAATAGGAAAAAAAAATCTATGACTGAAATTGTTATTCAATCAACTTAGCAACATTGTATTTGACTTGAAACAACACTAGAAATTCAAAGAAATTCATATCAGAACCACTGGTTCATCATCAAAAAGTTACTGTAAATGCATGTATTTAATTTCCTTGAAATAATTTTAAAACCCCAATTTTTTTGAGCACACATTTGTGGAAGGAAGATGAAAATCACTGCAGTTCCATTCTGCTGACCTCTATTAAAGAGACAGCAGGCAGTCGTAGAGTATTCCCTCTAAAGGGATGTCTCATTGGACCTGAAACATAACTATCCATCATAATCATGTCAGATGAAACCTGCTTTCTGCTGGGAACTACTAATGGCAAAGCACTGATTTCTCTATCCAGAGACATCTACTCTATATGAATAAAAACTTTACTCCTCTTTACACTGGTCACTCATCAAGGAAGGGAATACTCATCAAGAAGGATATAATTCAATGAGAATATCCTAAAACAGTTCAAAGAAATTGGATGTGAATTGGAGATAACAACATCTTGCCTCAGGCTGGCACCTTCTATTTCTTCACAGTCATTTCCACCACCTTCTTCTACAGGGTATAAAAACATATATTGGTTTATATTGCTTTTACTTTTGAGAAATTAATTTACACTGTGTGTGGATTTTCCCTAAATGTCTTCTGAGCATTTCTGAGCACTTTATATGGATGGACCATTCTAAAGACATATGAAACATTCAATGTCAAAAGTGAAAGCAAATATAACAGCTTTAAATCTTGATGGCTCTGTTAGAATGCTTCAAATCAGTACTGCTTGGAGCACTCTGAAAAGTACAGAGTGGTTTTGGAACTGCAAATACGTAAGAGTTTAAGAAGGTCAAAAGATGTAAATGAAGCCAATACACCACCAGTTTTGTTCGTTTCAGTATAGTTCATTATCAATGTTGATAAGTATTGCTGTACCCATTATTATAAGGCTTTTGGCCAAATAACACTGCAGAAAAGTAAGTTTAAGATACTAGTGGGTAGCTTAGTAAAATCACAGCAACATTGCAATGCTACCATGTAACAATACGTTCCAATAACAGGTTGGGGAGGTTTGTTTGTTTGTTTGTTTTTTAGTTTTTTAAACAGTGATGTACCTTTTTTGGATTATGCATTTTTTACTTTTATATATAATTGC
>KZ505937.1:133275-226772 GCA_002844005.1 Limosa lapponica baueri
AAGTCTGGGTACAGAATGCAGGTACCTGACAGCCATCTCCTGTTTCTTACCCATCAAATCACCCTTCCTCACTAACAAATTTAACTGCAATATGTACAAATATTGCATGCGTGTGTGCGTGCATGTGTGACCAGCAGTTGTGCACACAAACAACTCTGTGTTTCAGTATACACGTGTATAGGATTTTAGATACATATAAAGGATAAAATGCTAAGATGTCATGGATGTAGTTCAAGAGATGCAAAACCTAGCACTAGTGAGACTTTTCATTTAAAGATAAATCAAGACACCATGAATGGGAAAATGGTACGGGTATTTTCTCAGTTTTAAAATAATTAATTTTAAAGTTATTCTTGCCAGGGAATCAAATGTTTCCTTTATTATCTGCTGGGTATTATTAATACAGTTACGGCACTACTGACAACACTTTAGAAAACAGTGTTTTTAAGACATGACAAACCAACCTCACAGGAGTTCTGCATGAATCAAATTAATAAGCATCGAAAAACATTATTACAGGCACTACATTGTGCTAAGTGTTAATTAGAGTACCAAGCAGTTAAATATTCTATGGTGTTCCAAAAGACTCCTGTTATCAGAGACACAAATCACCCTGTATTAAATGTATAGAAGTACCTGTTAAAGCATAAATTAGACGTGTGACCTAGTTCCAACAGTGCCCTTTGCCAATCGGACGAACCATGAGAGAACAACCCCACGCTACAACTTCTATCCCATCCCTTATCCATGAGGCTAATCCGCTATCACCTGCCCTATACAAATAACCCGCTTCAGTTCTATTTCACAGGAACAAGTAAGCTGTTTGCAATACTATTTTATTCTCTGTTCCAGCTCATTCCCATTAGAGAAAGCATAAAGGGCTAGTGAGGACGGAGAGCCTCTGGTGCAACGATGGCAAGAGTTTCCAATGCACAGCACATTCGGTATGCGCATTTCTCTTCAAGAAGCCCAGACTCAGATACACGTAACACCTGGGATTTCTACACAGCCTGGCATGTAAC
This sequence comes from Limosa lapponica baueri, assembly GCA_002844005.1. NCBI lineage: Eukaryota > Metazoa > Chordata > Aves > Charadriiformes > Scolopacidae > Limosa > Limosa lapponica. The sequence continues at coordinate 134,298 of KZ505937.1, forward strand.
AGTCAGCTAGAGCATTGCTTCTCTGGAAATCGGTTTGCATGGCACTCTGTGACTACATAGGCAGAAATTTTGGAACAATTTTTGAAATTAATTTCCTGAGGAGTTTGCAAGCACTTTTCAAAATCTTCACTTAAACTTTTCCACCCAGTTCCTTACAGTAAGTTCATAATCTAGATTTTCTTGTGCTTTACATATGCATCCTGTGGGGTTTGTGAGAGCCTACAGTACTACACTGAATCATTGTATCCCAGTCCATTGCATTTGATGACAATATGCTCTAGGATATCCACAGCTATATGGAATGCATACGATAATTTTAAGACTTCTTTCCTACCTTACCAGCATTTGTTATTTTCTGTTTGTTTATTCAGAAAGATGCAGTTAGCTATCTGTATCTTCCTTAAGCAAGGTGGTGTGCCAGCTTGCCACTAGCATCAGTATGACATTCAGTGACTAAAGAGCTATTTATTCTCTATCAAAGGCAAAAAGTGAAGAGATTATACAGGTTTCTGAGAGAAGCATTCTAATTCCAGGCAGCTGTGACACATAGGATTCCAGATGTTTAAACTCATCACACCACTGTCCGTTTCCTATACCGCTCCATAAACCCCAGGGAAAAGATCAGCGGGGTGTGGATTCACCCCACTGCCACTTCCCTAGGGATTCAGAGATCAGGACTAGGAAACTCTGACCCAACTCACAAAACTGGGATTAGGAAACTCTGATCTGACTCACAAGCCTTTCTGCAGGCAGCTCCTTCTGAAGCCCAACCACCCTCCCTGCAGAAATAGGGGCCAGAGGCCGTAAGGACTCAATGATACCCTGTCGTGATGGAAAGGAAATATGAACACCTGAATCACAGCCCGTCATGGCCCTCCAGATTGTCAAACCAACCTGAGCGGCAAAGGTCAGGTAAGAGTTTGCCCACCCCTGCCTGCAAGGGCAAACACCCAGGGAAAATCCCATAGAAGGATGTGGGTGGGAAGGGGATGGCGGTGCGCTGCCCAGTCCTGCCTGGGGGAGAGCTCTGATCTACCCGGCACCTCTGCCCTAATAGGAAGTTTTAAAAAAATAACCATACAAAGAAAGCAACTTAAAAGAGGTATTTACACTCTCTGGAAATTTAAAAAGAGACAGGCCACCAGCACAGGGTTTTAGAGGATAGCTCATCTGGCAGCTGCCATCGTCCTGGAGGTGCTTGCTCAGGAGACCAGAAAGAGAAACTGAAATGACTGTCCACAAGTGAAGGCACCTGGTCTGGAAACAGCATCAAGCTGGTGTTTTTCTTTCACGTGGGGTGGGATTCGGGGAGATACTGGTGCTGATGGTTTGTCAGGACTTGCTACACTTACAAGAGCATTATCCTATATTATGAGATATCTTAATTAACACTTTACTTCTTTTAATTCACAGAAGGGCCTAAGCCTAAATTCATTAGATTGTCTCACACAAGTTTAAGCTAAGAGCTTGTACTGACTACGAGTACAGTTATCTCCTCGCTCAGTCCTCTCCCAGTACAGAAATACTCAGCCTCCTGAAAAAATGTCATTGTGATCAACCAACCATCTGTTCTGGTCTAGTCGCTTTTCTAAAAATCACCTTTTCAGGCTGAAGAGTTCCAGCCTTCTGCTGAATACCTCAATTAAAAATATAGTTAAAAAGTTACAGTCAATCCTTCTAAAAATAAACAAAAAGAACTAGAGCATATACAGAAAAGAAAGAAGGTGGCATTGAAGGTGCCTAGGGCTACAAATCTGCTACCGTAGTTTGAGTTTCAATCATAACAAGTTCCCAGGCCATAGAGTGAACACAAGACGTATTATCGTTCTTCCCCGGTAACTGATGATGGACACTTTTTTCCACGGGACTGATAAGGAACCTCCTCTCCACCAGCATTTACAGCCATATTTGCAATTTTGTGACATCACCAGGGAAAAATAAAATGATACAGAGAAGAGTCTTTTGTTTTTTATGTTCAGCTGTAAATATCAGCTAACCAGGTAACTGTGCATCTCTCTGGAGTTGATGCTCAAAACCACGCCTGAGTGATTGCCTACAAAGATATAGAAACAAAAGGCCAGCATTAGTGTATTTCAGGCACTTTACAATGAATCCCCCTTTTATTGCAGGGACAAGTCAATCGCATAAAGAGAGTGGCTTTATCAAACAACAGGTCAGGTGAAGGTTGGTGCAACAGCTCCATGTACCTACAGCAGCATACTTCCGCGCAAAGCTTTTGCTCATGGTGGTGGATTTGTGGCGAATTCCTAGGGTTTCTATCCCAGTGACAGCATAGGTTGGTTCTCTTTGTGGCTTAAAAAGGTGTAGTTGTCTCGAGGGGTGCAGGTGAGGGAGGAGAATGGAACCTGAGGCGTCCATTCGACATGCCACTGACCTGGGACTGGACACTGACCGGCATCAGCAATAGGGGAACTCTGTAGCTGTTCAAGTTGCCACTTCTCCCAGAAGGAGTCACTGCAAGGTAATGGTGTTGAGGAGTCCCAAGGTGGGGGTTGCGATAAAGTAGGCAACATAAAATATATAGAAAACAAAAAAAGTGGATGGGTGAGTCTGGCAATACTGTACTGTGGAAATTCAAAAGTTATGAGAAGAGAGAGAACAAACAGAAACCCAGGCCTGTAACTCCCTGCTGTGCATGGAGCGGAGGCTGCTACCGACATCTCCCAACAGGGAAGGAAAAAGCTCACCAGAACTAGAAGGGATCTCCACAGCACAGGAAGCTTCTGCAAATAAGGTTGTAAACCAGAATTTAATTTAAAGCAGGGATTATAATATGTTTCATACTCTAGCCAGATAAAATAGAGGAGCATCATTAACAGGAATATTTTCTTGGCAGTACTGAGCGATACCGGAGCTAGTGGAAAGTATTGCAAGCAACAAAACAGTACAGCGAGCAGAAGTATAGTTTTATGTCTTAAATAACTCTTGTGTCTAAAAGCTGTACAGTAGCTGACGAATATGGATGATTATGATCCACAGAAATGAACTCTTAACGCTCCGCTGGAAATGCTGCTGGTGTTGACAACTCGGCAGAAGTACAAATCACCTCGAAATCTGCATTTGCCTTAAGTTTCACATCAAAACATCGTGATCTCGCACTCTTTAACCCTAATAATGCTCTGCCCAGATAGAAGAAAAATTTTTTTCACTAAGTAAGGAGTGCAGGGCAAGTAGAGTTTATTTCTGAACTCATTACAGATCAGGGTAGCATTTCTTTATTCCAGCATCCCAAGCTGCCTTATATAAATAGGCCATAAGGGATTTTCTACCATTAAAAGAAATTACGCTTTTGTACGTTACTAGAGGTGTTTGAATGCTCCACTTTAACAGTCATGTCTGCAAAGACTTTGTTAACATTCAGCCTTCTCCTCTAAAGGCCCCGGAGATGGGCTGATCAAACAATTTTAACATAGACTTTGTTTTTCCAGGGTTGTTTTTGGAACTAACTCCGGTAGAGTCAGGAGTGCAATCAAGGTTGTCTTGCAAAATCTGAATGAAAACACAGTGATACTCATACACAAAGGTTGTCAAAGAAAAGATAGAAATAAACAAGCAAAGCAGGAGGCTGGATTCTTCCCTTGTGCTCAAAGCTAACACCTCCAAGAACCTAGAAGCAGCACACACTTCAGCAAATGAAAACAAAGACATTGACAACAAACAATAAAGGTGAAACCCAAGATAAAGAAATCTCTCCTCTGCCAAAATTCTGTCCTTCCCCAGGCTACCTATGGTGCAGCTGAAACACATCTTCTTCTGTGGCTTCATGAAGACATTACAGTTGCCTGTTACACCATGAATCTACTGCTACAAATCCCAAAGACTCTGGGTTATCTGATTTATCTTCATAAAATGTGTAGAAATGGAACTGGGGCTTTTTTCATTGTCCTACACTTTTCAGCCTGTGACCTGAAAGCAGTCTGAACACAACGGTAAATTTTACAAGAAATGAACTTTATAGATCAGCAATCTATGCTGCATTAAAAATAACCACAGGGTGCCAGGATATACACTTCTACCTGACACTGAAATCATTTGCACTGAGATATTCACAAAGTTTCCCTCATGGGTTCCTTATGACCACTCCATGAACACTAAAAAAACCACCAGCTAAAATAGGGGACATTTATGATACTTTTTATACAGGAATAAATGTAATTCTTCTAATCATGAAAACTTTAAATGCGACTGGAATACGATGGCAAATATAGCAACGGATCTAGATACAATCCATCTGAAATAATGGAATCATCACCTCTACAAATCCTTCTGGCCTAAATGTCATTTTCCACTAATACATGGGATTATTGAGTTAATTCAAATGTTACCTATTACATCCTGTTCTACTAAATATAATTTCTCTCTAAAATTGTCTGTCTCCTGACATTACTCTGTACTATCTCTGTACTCACACTCTAGATAGCATGCCATCCATACATTAGCCTGTATCACAAGCAAGCCAAAAGAAGATAACTGAGATAATCCTCTGTTGGTGGTGAACTATTTGCTTCCTCTTGAGACTGAGCAGAAAATGAAAAAAAAAAAAGCTACAATAAAAATGAATATTAATTAAAACCCAATTACTTATGAAAATTTATAAACTGAAAATGAAGTTACCTCTTGCGTTACCTAGTGTTTGAGAGTCCAGATCATCATCAATAAACTCCTCACCCTGGATGATGTTCTGGGTGTCCTCACTATGATTAACAGGGCTTGTCATCTCCTGCTCTTTTTCATTGTGCATCTGGGCATAGACATTTCTGCCTGGCAGTTTCCTAAATTGGACAAGGAGAAAAAATCTTGTGAGGGAGTTCCTTTGTATTACACACACACTGGCATCAAAGCAGAGCCTCAGCAGAGCAAAGCCACACCAGAATCACAAAGTAGTACCAATCCCACCCTTCCTCAGAGTTCACAATCTAAACATACCAATGCATTATACTGTCATAATTTTATGCAACTCCATTCACAATGTTCATACCAATGTAATAATTAAGCATCAATTTCTTGACTAAGATTGACAGACAACGAACAATACTAAAAGAAAAAACCCCAAACTAACCCCACAGAAAAGCTATTTTTAAGAACTCAAGCCACAAAATGTCCCAACAGGCATTCATTCCTGGTTCCAGGTGTTTTCACAAACATTAAGCTGAGTCACAATCATCACCTTATGAGAGACCCCACCGGCAGTACTGTGCTTAGCTCTGGGGCCTCCAACATAAGAAGGACATGGACTTGCTCAAGCAGGTCCAGAGGAGGGTCATGAAGATGATCAGAGGGGTGAAGCACCTCTCCTATGAAGACAGGCTGAGACAGTTGGGGTTCTTCAGCCTGGAGAAGAGAAGGCTCCGGGGAAACCTTATAACAGTCTTCCAGTACCTAAAGAGGGCCTACAGGAGAGATGGGGAGGGACTCTTTATCAGGGAGTTTAGTGATAGGATGAGGGGTACTGGTTTTAAACTGAAAGAGGGGAGATTTAGATGAGATATTAGGAAGAAATTCTTTACTGTGAGGGTGGTGAGACACTGAAACAGGTTGTCCAGGGAAGTTGTGGATGCCCCATCCCTGGAAGTGTTCAAGGCCAGACTGGATGGGACTTTGAGCAACCTGGTCTAGTGGGAGGTGTTCCTGCCCATGGTAGAGGGGTTGGAACTCGATGATCTTTAAGGTCCCTTCCAACCCAAACCATTCTATGATCACACCTCCCTGGTGAGGTGGGCTGACACTGAAGGTGGGTGATAACATCAAATAGCACTCTCATACTCCACCAGAGTTGAGGAAAAAGAAGCAGGAAAAATCCAGGATACAGGGAATGAGAAGGGAGCAAAGAGTGAAGAACCAGGAGTCCAGAAGCAAGGAGTAAGGAGGTAAATAGGCATCAATAAGGGCAAATTAGAAGATAGGGAAGGTTAGTGAAGTTAAGCAAGCAGCACTGAAGGTGGCAGAGAGTAGAGCCTGGCCCAGGACAACTGCGAATTGCTGAATTAGACAAAACTTTCTATAGCAGACAGCATTTATTTAATTCAGATTTGAATCTAGAAAAAACAAAGAGCTTGTTATTAAATGGCTCTATCAGCTCATTTGGACAATTAGCACCATGGCTGAGCCTGGGAGGCTTAAGAGTAAGAATTGTTAAAGAGTTCTTAACTAGATTAACTTAAATTAGACTTTGTAAAATCAAAGGGAATAATCAGGGACTTCTAATTTTGTTAACAGAAATTATGGTTTAAACATTTCTAGAGAGCCATATCCTTTGTTCTAGCTGCATTCAACCTGTAATCTGCCTGGGCACATAAGGACATCCTTTCCTAGGCACCAAGGAGACACTTCTGATTAGGGAGTTGCAGGTTGTGAGTTCTGTTTCCTACACTGCAAGAAGCAGCGTGACAGCTTGATCAGCATGACAGCTGATCAACACTGCTTAAACACTGATTATTGCAATGGGCAGGCAACAAGAAGAAAAGAAAATGGGGTTGAACTGCTGAGGTTAAGCTGTGGTTTCTGCTGAGCTCCCTTAGACAGTGAGAAGACAGGAAAAGTGACTAATTTTTAGACATCTCTTTAAGAACGACCATCTTCTGCTTCATATTCTGGCAGCAGTTTGAAGGCTGGATAAATACACAGGTTGCTCTGTTTTCTCTAGGCTTTAGAAGATGACCTGTCTTTAAATGTCATTTCAGAAGACAGGTTCTTTACCAGGTGATGCCAGTGTAAGATAAAACTTACTGCAGCAAACTTTTTTGAACTGCGCCTTTCACTGCATCAAAGTAATTAGAATAAATAGAAAGTACTAAACAATGAAAGATGACTGAAGATCATCTCCTCCCTTTAATTTGAACTGTCCAAGAAATTAATTGCATCCTTTATACCTATATATGTACACACACCCCCCTATCTGTATAGGTATGTGTATATACATACAGACACAAAATTATACATATATACAGAAATCAGGTATTTTAACTCATTATTTATAAGCAGCACAAAGAAAGAAATCTGATTGCTCTGGCTGTTTTCTGTATCTCCCTGGCCATGGAGTAAATAAAGCACAGGACTAACCAAATGCAAAGGACAAGGATGGAAAGAAGGTCTCATAGCACAACACAACTATTATGACCATTTCAACAGGTCCAAGGGCTCCTCCAACACAAATATACATATAAAGCCAAGCTCTGCATCACTCTCCTCCCATTAACTGGATTAAAAAAAAAAAAAAAACACATTGAAAGGGGGAAGGACATTCCTCATTACCAAAACAAATACATTAGGTAATTAATTTTGACTTTTTTCTCTAGGGCAAGTAACTCCAGACTGTTTTTAATGTGTCTGCTATTGAAACTGGTCATGTGGAGAACAATATCCCTCTCAATCAGACCTGCATCAAACCTGTCAAGTTGCTCACTTTCAGTGCACCACCAAATGCCTAAGGGAAACGAAACCCAGAAGAATGTCTTCACAACACATCTGCAGAATTAGCACATATGTTTCTGCAATAATTAGGGGACCTTCTCAAAACTGTATTTGACAGATTGTAGAAGCATCAATGGCATTATCAAAATATTTTTGACATAATAAAAATGTTTTCCATCTCAAACCCATATGGCACATCAGACCTTTGCACTTAAGTAAAGGGAGCGGAGCTGCTAGTGTAACTGTTGTCTGCCCAGGCTGAAGAACCTGTCTGAGACCAGGTCAACAAGGTGTGTCCTTTCGTGTAAGTCCTGAGGCTTCAACTCATGACTGTGGTAAGACTTACTAGTTAGACATTACCAAAATCACAACACATAATATTAAACATATTAAGTGGTTCCTGAATGAAGAAACCTCACAAGTTCACAAATAACCATTAAATGTATTGTTGTTAAGAGCAGTTCTTTATGGGTTATGGGTAAAAGGAGAAAAGGCATAAGCTGTTACTTCTCACTCACCTAAACCTCATGAGCCCAATCTTGCTAAGGTCCTTCATGGAAGGTATAAAGTTGAGGTACGCAGTGACTTTTCTGTACTTTCCTTTGCACCTCATACTAAGAGGAAAGCATCTTAGATTGCAACACGGAGTATAGATGGGAGGAAGGAGAATATTACAGGTCTTGTGAAGGCATACACCATAGGCATTTGACCTTTTATACATTATAGAGATCCCTACGTGTTTCATATCGGTTCAGTTTTACAAGGAAGAGACTCAACCAGACTGAAGAAAACTATAGTCCAAGACTTTTCAAGAGTCATTTTTAACACATGTGCCACATGTTCTGTTTATAAGGACAACCACACTGTTGGATGAAACAGGATGTGGATATTGAATCCTTGCTAAAGATGGGCCTGATTCTGGCAATTTTCCAGTCGCTCCTCACTGCTCTAACATGTAGGAAGGAAGCTGCTACCCCTAATTATAGAGAGAAAAACCCTTCTGTACCCTGATGTGCTTTGCTCTTCTTAAGGAAGCAATTTATGTTGAGTCCAATGCAACTGTTTGAAGTAGGCAGAGCTGAAATGCTTGGGTCTACATAAAAGACTACTGTGAAAACATGACAAGACATGAAATTTGACCCAAGAGATTTATATCAGCAATATGAAAATTGAAAGCACACTTATAAGAACCGAGAAAGAAGATTGTGCAATTGTTTCTTTTGGGGGTTTACTCTTCAGCTGCAAAATGCATGTGCTTCACATTCATCACTGGAGACAATTACCTCTGCTGAGCAGCACTCCATGATTTACATTTTTAGTCCCTTTTGTTTTCTCTGTAGCATTTTATTTCAATCGTGAAGAAGAAATATTCATGCCTGCTTTGAGGATCATAAGTCTCCATATGAACTGGAGACTTAATTCTGCACAGAACTACTAATGAGCACCACAGCACATGGCTTTCACCAAGCTCTCCAGGTCCCACACCTTTTAGAAGATACTCCAGGAATCATTTTTTTCTTCCCTGTATTCACAAATTCTAATCAGTTCATACTCAAAACTATTTGCACTTAAAAATGTTCAGCAGTAAGGAACAGCAGGAGGGGGATGAGATATTGATTCCCACTCATTTAAACTCTCTAGTTTATTTGGCTTTCAACTCCTTCCTTGTGGAGCCAATATTCATTGGCCTTTATGGAACTTTGTTCATTTTCCAGAGACTTGATTAAGATTCTGTTTAGTATAAAAAAATAGGAACATATTCACATGGCAAAGGATATGGAATAACATAGCATTCTCTTGGAACTTAAATAAAACTAACAACAATAATAATCCATTAAATGGAATACTTTATTGTGGTGTTGGCTTTATTATGTTTGGATTAATGTTCAGATGACTGACTTCTTTGTGTTTTAAGGCACTCCTGATTTACTCACCTCTTTCATTTCAGAAATCTTTTCTACATGCTATTACTTTGATTTCTGAGGAAGTTTTTATGAAATGTTATGGATCATTAAATTAGTCCCTGTTTTTTTTTATAACTAAATGGCATGGATTGGGACTAAACTTGCTCTCATGGAACATAAAAGTAGTATAAGCAAGGTGGGGAAAAAAGGCAGCTTTTCTCAGAGACTGAAAATGAGATAGTAAGTCAATGAGGCAGAAAGATAACACAGTTCTGCTCCAGATTGTGGAAATGACCCAGGAGGGGGTTCATTTACCAAAAGTGGTGCTTGATAGTACCAGGGAAAAAAGGAATACACACAAAATCGTATAAATTTGGCTGAAGTAGATTCACGGTGATTTGTGAAAACAATGTATGCGGCTTTAAGTACACTGGCAGTAGTGTGCATACAAATTAAAAGATAAAGATTTTCATACTCTCCGAGAATCAAATTTGCTACTATTAACCAGGTAAAATACCTAAGAAGAAAAGCCAACTATTTGTTCTGGTTTGGCTACTTTAGTATCCTGTTGTTATACAGAAGTGAAAAATAAGAAAAGGCTGATTTCAGATCCTCCACTAACTAGTAACGTAATGATTATATGGGAGCTCTGATATGGCTAGAACAGAATTTTCTTTTCCTCCACTTTGCCCAGTGCAGAGAGGGCTATTTGCCTTCTCTGTACTGTTACCCAGGTCCCCAAACCATAGACACTTAATCTGAAAGGATGATGAAATCTTTTCTGGGTGGCAACTTGAAACCCATAAAAAATATAAACATTGTTTCAAAGGGAATGGAATAAGTGTTTTTTTATTGAACCAGATTTAGTAAAGATGGTATGGTATAGAAGAAATAGACCCAGGTCCCAGATTGCATAAAAAAATGGACCTGATTTCTCAAAAATATTTTCCAGCTGCTTCATATTGTTCTGGTCAAACGAAGCAGCTGTAGTCTATTTTACCTGGATGCATAACAACTGAAGCGTACCAGTGAGTATTGTAACATATTGTTTGCTTGAGGCATCAGATCGATGATTTCCATACTCAGAAAGTAAGAGCAAAGAAAAGGCACATTATTCTTGGCTTGCCCGCCATCCATGTTCGTTGTCTGCACGGCCTCTCGTGCCACAGCCACAGTCTGATTTAGCAGCTGGGATATTACCTCTCACTCCTTACTGCCATCCTGAAAATTTCCCCCAAAACAATCTAAACCAATCCTTGTTCATTAGTGGGACATGACTAGAATTAGTTTTTAAAACCATCGGTTTTTATCATTTAAAATTTACTTTTCATTTACTGGGTAATAATAGCCCTAATCTGAATTGCTTACCTAGGCTTATCACAAAGGCCAAAACCTCTTTTTGTGTCAAGACTTTTTGGCAGTTTATTTTTTTTGGTCTAAAGCAACAAACCAGTTGGGATTGCCAGGAGTCACTCCTTGAGCTCCAGGGACTCCAGCACCATTTTTCTGAGCACGTGTTCCTGAGGAGAAGTGACTGGATGCACAAACAGGCCATTAGATAAAATTGGGGGGGTGGGGTGAGTGCAGAGATACAAAATGATAGATGCTTGCAATTTTACTGTCTATAAGAAAAGAGGGCAGCAGTCATCTTAGTGTTTAAATATTTGGGATTAAGATATATTGAAAATTATATAATCTGCACTCACCTAATCATTAACTAGACAGTCATGACAGCTCTGATTATCCAGCAGACCCTACAATTTTAGTTTTTATTAGAGTACTGGGAAATAATACAATTTTAATATTTTCTTTTTAGTGGGCATTCCTTCAGGAGTGATGAGACTGTGTTGGCTTTTACTTCGCATATAACTTATCAGCCAAAATCCCACTACCTCTATATCATGCTGCCTCTGTTTTTCCCCTAACCCCCTACTTAATTAGATAAAACACTCTCTTATTTTTCTGCATATGAGGCATCTGACACAGAATCTTATGCAGGACTGTTATTTTTAGATTCGTGCTCTCCCTCAAACTAATCTCGTGAGATTTACTTCTTGTGAGGGACACCAATTTTTAGCACAGTTTTCAAAATCTGGCAGATCAAACAGGAGCAGAAAGTTTCATCATAGCTGTCCTGATTGCCCTGAAAGATTCATAAAAAAAGAGGTAGTAGATCAGTCCCTGATGTCTTCAACACTGTCTTTCATCTCGCAGTTCTGTCTGACAAAAATGAGTGTAAATTAAGATCCAAATTCTTACAACACAAACCTCAGAGAGGTTTGCTGTCCCCAGGTAGGGACAGCAATGACCACACTCAGCGGAAAAGGGGCCTCGGCCCTCAGGAACTATAAGGCAGTTTGGAGCAGGTTTCCCAATTTTCTATGGAAGCTCTAACCTCCTTCCCAATCCAGTCCCCATCTTATCTGTAAGGCAGTCTTTTCATCTTGCAACTTTCCAGGTATCAAACTTAACCTTAAGTAAAGAACTGACATTTGGGCCAGCAAAGAGAGAGAGAACAGTCCAAGGCATGTCCATGCAATTGTTTGCAGATGACCTGCTTTGCCTGTGCCCCAAAGCCACATGAGTCCTACAGACCCAATCAGTGTAGTGATAAAAATAAGCCTTTGTCCAACTCGGGGCTGGGCAAAAGGAGTTTTAACCCTTTTCTGAAGACAGTATCTGACTATCAACTTAGATAAATGAAACGAAAGCACCACCAAGTATATTCCACCTCCTTAATTTTCTGAATTGTACATAAAAATTATGGACAGTATTAACATTTCAACACTTCACACTCGTCTGTAACTTCTATGTGGAAATAATTCATATTTATATTTGCATGTGTTGCCTGAGTTACCACAGGGCCCAGAAAGAATTCTTCTGCTGAAATTATCTCCTAAAACTGAACAAGTTTTGTTGCCAACAGCATTCTTTCAGCAAATTAATTTTTAATATACAGGCATATAATATTGACAAGCTGCCGTTGTGCATTACAACCTGTAACCTTTATATTTATATAGGACACTCAATTTCATAGCCTCAGTCTCTATGGATCAGTTTGTAAACTTACATACTCACTGTACTGACTTTAAAAGGGCTATACCTGCAATTAAGTACTCCATGGGGATCCAGCAATCCACCATCCATCTTTATAACCACAGGAAAGACTTTTTTTAAGGGATTAATGATTAGGGTGGGAGAGGAGCTCACAGGGAGCACACAGTGAAAAAGTGATTTTTCAATGTGCACTGATTAGTTGCTCACTATTCTTTGAAGATCAAATTGTAAATGAAGGATGCAACTGAAAAAAATTGTCATCTTGGAAAAGCTTAGCAGGAATATTTAAAAAATAATTCTGTCAAATATCTCAGAAACAGATATGATACGGACTAAAATTGAATACTACTACATGGTCATTCATCAATGCCAACAGCAGTTTTCAGGCTAATGTGAAACATTTGAATATATCTCACAATTCTCCTCACTCAGCACCTAAATTAAACCCCCACAAAATTTAAACACAAATGATTTTCACAAATTATATACAGAAGTGCAAGAGACATTAAAGCTCTCAATCTGCAAATTGTACTATAGTTTCCTCCTTAATAAAAGCTCTATTTATAAAGCAATGGTTCATTGCACATTGCAGAAAAAAACTCAAGGAAAATAATTTTTTTCTTCCTTTCTTGAATATTTTATACTTCTTTTTCCATGCAGTAATTGCATCTGTTATTTAATTGCTCTCATTTAAGAGCTAATAAAAGATATAAATCATACAGCTTTCGAAAGATATCACAAACAATTTTTATGATCCCCCACTACAAACAGCAAATCCTCCATGTATTGCTGCTGAAATAATATAATTACATCACATCAACCTTTTTTATGCTTTTCCTTGCTGCAGGCACCTAAAATAGCAAAATGGATTTTTATTCAGTTGTAGACAGTCTGATACAGCATTCTGTACTTTGTTCTTTAGAGCAATCAGCCACTATAAGCTCTAAGAAACTTAGGTGCTGCAGTGAGAAAATTAAAAGATTCTTGGAAATAAGCGTTTTTCTCTATTGACTTAAAAAAATCTTTGTTTAAACAAACTGTTACTTAAATGCTATCTACACTTGCTGCTATTCAAACTCAGTGCTGCACCCATTTCTATAAACTGGTGTTTATTTCCAATAAAAATCCATCTTTAAAAAATGATATAAATCAGTAGGAACCCTGAATAAGAACATTAGGATTTGATGATGATGAAGGCTTGTTTCCAGTATGCTCAAACCCAATAGCTTCTAAATGCCCCAGAGATAGAAAAATACCAAAGGCACAGCCAATGATAACACAGATTCATGAACAAGAACAATATTCTTTAAATTGCACAGCACCCTAGTAGCTCTGATTAAAATCAACTGTCGACTAAAAATACATTGGACTGTCAAAGGCTGGCATGGCATCCCTTGTCAATTTTGAGAATATGTCTCGCATAAGGGCCACTTCCAGAATTATCTCTCCCCTCAACACACTCTAGTGTCAAATTAACACTAATCTGTTTCCATCACTCATTCTACGTGGCATTGCCCCAGCCATTAAAATGTAATGTGTGCGAAGAGAAAATCCAGAGGGCTGCGCGTTTTGATAAAACTACATTTTTTAAGCAAATCAGCATTGCAGATGCACTCATTGTCCCGATAGCTTTAGTTTATTCATAACTGCTAGGAGTAATGAGGTAGGAATTAATCAGGAATAATATTTTAGCTCAGCTCTCTTTCTTGATGATATTATTTACACAAGCTGAACAAACTCTCCATAGGTCCCATATTGCTGCTATTTATCTTGGAATACAGCAAGTAAAAGCAAGCATCAGTGCATTACCTTGATGTCTGAAATGTTCAGAAAAACACAATTTTCAAAGCAGTGGACATTTTGCAATTCTTCAAGAAATCTCCTTTTCAAAATAGAAACTCAGTTTTGCTGGTTTGTGGATAAACCTAATTCTAAAGACTTATATGTTGTTGATGAAGGTTTACTTGCCTTTTGAACTTGTAGAGGATGAAAGCCCCAACTGCGACTAGACAGATAACAAAGAGAACCACAATAGCCCAGTAGCCACTGCCTCCTCCAATCCTCTGAGAGTCTGAAATATGAAATAAAAGAACAGCTTAGCACATCCTCTTTCAGACCCATCACATTCCTGGGCTTTCTTTTCTATCTAATTGTCAGGTCAAAACCACATTTTGTTATTTGTGTAACCTCATCTTTTCACTCCACTGCCTCTTCAAAAAGGCAACAACACAAAATTAATTGGTGACTTGTGACTGAAGAACAGAGGGCCAATTAAAAAAATACCCCAAACCCTTAAGATTTAATTATTTACACAGTTAGTGCTTTTTTTCTGGGAATCTAGAGTTAACATAGGAAATTATCACATACCCTAAGTACATGTGTTGGAAAAGCAGGGCTATATTAGTTTCACAGATGGAGAAACTAAGGTCCTGAACAACAAATGAACTCATCAAGGTCATACATTGGTAAAGGCTGGAATGAACATGGGCTTCTTTCAGTTCCAGCCTTTTGTGCTGGCTAATGCGTGTTAGCCCTTTAAACCAGATGAGGTGCCACAGCGAAACTGTAGCGTGATTCTACATTAGAGACTAGATAAAAGAGCTTTGTCTTCTACAGAGAGCTGACAGATAAAATATCACACCAGTATTTACATAAATTGATTGTGGTCAGCTAAGCTGTTCCCCCACAACAGATTGCAATAAGAAAGAAGGATATATTATGGGATATGATACACAAATAAAAATTACAGGACATTCTAATACAACATTCAAGTCAAAGCTGAACTTTCTGGTTAAAACATCATTTTAACGTATCGCTGTTCAAAACGCACACACATGTATGCACACACACTCTCTTCAACCAGTTTCCAGGTACACAGTTAATCCAGAGATGCGGGAAATGCATGCAAAAGAACCCCTGTTTCCATTTGTTTTAAACACAGAAAAAGCATATAATTTAACTCAGGACAGGATCAGCAATGTGGAGACCCTACAGCAAGCTTCATGTCAGTTGATTTGGAGATCAGAGATACAAGGCAGAGATGCAAGGCTATTACCCAGACCCCTGGAGTAACATCTGGCTGAAGTAAAGCAGCTCTGCTTTCTCGGCAGCCAGTGCAGCCAAAGTGCTTCAACAGATGGTTTTTTTGAAGCCTGGTTGGCTCTTCCTTCAGGGCACTGTTTTGGTTAACATAGATCATAGCTAATGTCACAGTTACACAGAAAAAGCAAGAAGCTTCTGATACAAATCATAAGGTATGACTAAATGGAAATATTAAAGAAACATTTATTTCACAGTGATTGTCAACAACTACCAATCAAAAATATATCCATATATACATGTGTGTATATAGATACATATATTTACACACATATATATACATACATATATATTTATGTGTCTATATAACAAGTACCAAGTAAGTATATATGTATGTGTGTATACGGATATATATATTGGTACAAAGATTTTCTCCTTAACTTATTAGAACTCGGACAAGCATCCAAAGGTTGGTCTGTTGGGAGTTTGTATATATATTTACCTGAACTGGAGTCAGCTAAAGTCACTAAGACCCAGTATCCTCCCCTCAGAAAGAAACTGATGTTGTGTGCATTCAAGGCCTGCTTTATAGCTGCTATTCTCTGAAAATACAACAGAGAGAATGTCAGACATCTCACACTCCGTTCCACTTTGAGAGACTCGATGCTCTAAAAAAGAAAACCTCTGGTTCATTAAATGCTGAGAAACTCAGAAAGCATTTGTCAACGATGAGCTGAAATCTTAAAGAAATTCCATATTTAAAATCATGCAAAACTCCCCAAGCCATAAAAAGCTGAAAATGTCAAAACTTTATAGCCACATCTTTCTTTCTGCTTATCAAACCCTTTACCCGGTATGTGACAGACAGCACGTCATTTGCACGTGCAATGGGGTTTACCTGAGTTGTAACTCACACAATGCATAATCCATATTAAAACCAGTCAATTTTTCTAACCTATCGGAACATAACCTGCAATGTCACTTTAGACTCCTTGCTATGAAAAGTAACTGCTATTTGATAATGAACTGCATGTCATAATGTACCTCACCTCCTTACCTATAATGGGATGCATTCCATTTATACCTAATTTTTAACAATACTCTGTAGAAATACATACATCCATCCATGTGGAAAAAAATCAAGATTTCTCCTATTTTTCTCCAGGAGAGAGAATGTAGTAAAATATGTTCTCTCACATTTTTATGGAGCAGAACCATTAAATATACCATCGTATCCTAACCCCAAATGACAAATTGTCTGAATTTTCCCTTCTACTTGCTTGTGTCTTCAACATGGGTGATTTTCTAAAAGATCAAAGCTAGTTTTATACTCTATGCCTTATAATTTAGGATACGACTTCCCACAGGATGCCAAATTAGAAAAATGCTTTATGTCCATGAAACTTTCACGAGCAACTCGTTTTATGATATTATCAATTACAGTGCTCATCTTTGACAAACCTTTGCAGTATAATAGATAGAAATCCCTGTAGACTCTCTCGTGTTATGGACAGAGACTGCACAAAAGTTCAAATTCAAATATCCTTACTCATATTGAGGAATATCTAACTTCTGAGGCCATTCCACTGACTTTATTACACTTTCTTTTTGTGGGGGAATGACTCAGCATAAGGGTCATGTGAGCATGGCCTCAGTTATTTTACAAGACAACTACCCCAGATAGCTCCTAAGTATTTATCTTTTTGCCCAAAATCTGAAAAGACAATGGATATGACAACGATACTGATTAGTAGCCTTTAAAGCGTTGCTGGTACCACTGAAAGAGTTATTTAGTCTCAGCTCAGGTTCATTCCCATGTTCATGGTATACAATGCAGAAAGGACCACCACTTGAGGCTAATCTCACTTTTAGCCAGTAAATGAAATTACTGAGCCCCATAACTTTGGGTACATCATATTTTCCTGGCAGGTGTTTGAAGAATTCAACTTTTCTCTGGTTTTTGCTTAAGTGACTAACACTTGTCCGTTATTTCTCTCCCTACCCCTTCATTCCCCCCAAAGCCTATATGAACTACACTACCACAGGTCAAAAATCTGAATCTCATGTGAATCCAGCCAAACATTCTGGCTTATTTATTTCACCTATAGATTGATAGATGTTTCAGTACTCATGGCGGTTTTTTTTCTGCCCCGAGGTATTTACCAAGCACAGTGCTGCCACCTCTCCAACTGTTTAAAGAACAAATCAAGTGTTTGTAGCTCCTCTCTAAACTCTCTAACTTAAGGTTCTTATACCAGCATTTGAATCTGCTACCTTCTTTTTCTACATCATTTCCAATGATAATGCTTGCACACGTATACACAATGGCTCCTGCACTGTGGTATAAGAATACAAAAATAATGACAGTATTCAAACTCTTTCCCACTTACTTATACTCCTAGGGGCCTGACTTGTCCTTTTTGCCAAAGCAACTCATTAGGAATTTTCATGTAGCAGCTTGTCTAGATGGAGCCCCAAATCTTTCTCAGAGCCACTACTTTCCAGGCTACAGTTCAAATGCACTTGTCTCTTCCAACCAGACTCATCCCACCTGACACTAGACATGTAACAGATGTGCATAAATTAAGCGACCAAGTCTTCCTCTAGAGTCAATGATTAGAATGAATCACTTTTGAAATTGTTCAGTTCTTAAAACCAGGTTAAATCAAACTCAGCTTTTATTTCTACATGCATAAATTTGAAAGAAAAGGGCTTTTGTCAGACTGGAAGTTCAGAATTATCCAAAGGGCTCCTATTACTACACTGCCAAGTTACTTACGATCTTTGTCATTGCTGGCTACTTATCAGTAATGACTCCTATTCTAGACCACTAACTTGAAAAATAAAACCCCAACAGAAACTCCACCCAGTAAGTGTCCTCTGCCCAACCAAGAAATTATTCCTTTTAACAATCCTTCTAAAATCACATAATATCTCAAATCTAAAAGGTAAAGAACAAATAGGTTCTCCTCAAGGGAAAACATTTAATAACAATATCTAAGTTAAGGATTTCAGGGACATGTCCAAACGTGCAGAAAACATTCTGCATTGGTGAGTCCTTGCAGTAGTGTCACAACACTGACTTTGAGAAGTGGCACTAGCAGCATGACAAAGCACAACCTTCCAGTGAAACATGATGAAGACCTTCAAGATTCTTTTCTGGTAACAGAAGAGAATGTAACAAATCTTTAAAGAAGTGACACCATTAGTATTTTCCTGTCGACTTAACTAGTTACTGCTTCTAAGTTTATTGGCATAGGATATAATTTCAGGATATTTCTCAAGTCACAATGGATTCTGATATAAGGCATTTTACCAAAATTTGTGCCATTCCATTCTAAATCAACAAATTCATACGCACATATCAATAGCTGAAGAAGTGCCCATTAGTAATAATATAAAAATAGAAATTTAGGCAGCTGGTACTACAACACTGGCTCTACAGCTTTGTACTTTATAAACCAATCAGTGTGTAAATGTGTTACTAACATACCTGATTTTTTTATCATTGGACAGCATACGTTGCTGTAATTGCTCCTGTCTGCCTTGCTCCTGCTCCAACCAAAGGTATGTTGTACCATACTTGGTGTTTCCATACATGTAATCCCCAGCCACCACTGGTCTGACCCAGTCCATGCTAACGATGTCAGGAATATATATCTATTCTCCAAATTATACAATTACTTTCACCTTTCAGTGCTCTTCTAGTTTCACAAAACCTTCACAAGGTCTTACTGGAGGACTACTTATTACAGAAACTGTGCCCTGCTAAACTACTCTAATTTCCCCATAGGTCTACTCAATGGAAGTTTTCCCAAATCATTTGCAACGTGATTGTTCTTCTTTATACTTTGGAGTAAGTCACAGGGTATTTCATAGACAAACATGAAAAAAAGCCTTGATGGTAATTGATGATATTCTTTAAGCTGCCTTGAAGCACAGCACTAATATAACAGTTGAGATTTAAAGGAAACTAATATGCATAACATGTTGCACGGAAAGAAAATGTTTGCACAACCAAGGAAGCTATCACCATCAATTTCCTTTAATTATTAAGGATGCTTGGGATAAAGAGAAAGAATTTCTTTTAGAAGTTGCATCTTACTTCTTAAAAAAGTGGAAAGATGCCAATAATTTTGAAGTGGTAACATTCAGCTGGCTGGAAGCTGCAGTTCATGACTGGCTCTCTGCTAAAGAAACAGTCTACTAAAATTAACCATTTCCTGCAACATAATCAGGATTTCAGACTCCCACGTATTCCTACTGTGAATACAGAGGGAGAGCAGTAAGGGTTTGGGGTTGCCACAAAGCAGAAAATTTTGTGCATTCACACTATACTCTGTGCATTTAAAGTAAGTAACAATTCACACTGTGCATTTTAAAGTAAGACACCTCTCCAAGTACTTGGACAACATCAAACTCCTTTCGACCTTCCAAAGTGTACCCCAGCAATTCCAAACGTAATCTACTCGTTTTGTGTTAAGATCTTCATCTTGACTACTTCTCCAGCTCTTTGGATGCTAGAACCTTGTCTCAAAAAGCTGTAAAATGCCCTTCAAAATTAACAATACCTTACACTGGGGTTCTTTGTAATTGGCAGGACTGGAACTGCAAGACATAGGCACAGTGTTGGGATCTGTTCCTTCTCTATCACAGTAAAAGGACAAATATCATAAATTGTAAGTGCCAATCTTTGGATTTTCAACTGGAATAAGGTCTTTTATTATGGAAGAAATATGGTTTAGAAATAAGTAGGGAGAAACTGATGTCTGATTTTCACTCCTGTGTTCATTATATTTGTTTCTTGCCAACAGAAAAGGACATTTGCCCATAAAGGCAGAAACTACCTGCTTGATGCATCTAATTTGCTTCTGAAGACAGTGGAGAGATGGTTTGTCCCTCTTTAGAAATATCAGTGTCCTAAATACAATTTTTCTCTACCAAATGTTCACAGACTGACATGTTATTGCTGTTGTTTCTGTTTAGAAAACATATCAATATTAGTTATTCTTGAGAAATACACTAATACCAGTAAGCACTAGATTATGCCGGTCTATACACTGCCAAACACAGCAGTCATAGCTGTTGCCAGCTTTTACATGTCTCTTGTCAGGTGGGAGTGAGATCTTTACATAGTTAGGTAGCACCTTTTAATTTCACATGAAGTGTAGAGCCACTGATTGCAAAACAGGATGAAGACTGTCCTAACCAGACATACATTCCTTTGGTTACCTTATCACTAGTTACACTTCTCTTCCTTTTTGGTTGGTTTGCTGGTAGTAGCACATGCAAGTCCGCAGTTGTGGGCAGACCAGGTTTCACGACTGTCATGAGTGTTTCTTTGGGTATATTGGTTTCCTGTGAAGACAAAGGCATATAGCACATTATAGGACAGTATGCTTTATATTTTATAGAAAATACATAAGTAACTCCACATGTGTCTTTTAGTCTTTAGTGTTCAGATCCTTAATATTTAGAGAGGATTCCACCAGAAGCTAAAAAGTGAACAAAGCCAAACATAAATTAACTGAAATGTGAGCTGCTCTTTGAAGACTGGAAGAACTAAGCATTGTTATCGGATTAAAGAGATTTAGTGGCATCATGGAAAGAAGCAAAATGAAGTGGTGTGCAGTTTTAGCAAAACCCTGCAATCGCTATGCATTTCTAGGGTAACAAAAAAACCAAACCTAAGTGATTTAGGATCCTTTGTGGGACATTCAGACACTTGGTAGAAGTGGCATATTCTTTACAGCATTAGAAGGGCATATTCTTTACAGCTAACTTCAGCTTGGGAAGGCTACTTTCCATCTGTGTTTAATGGACAGAGAGAAGTATTCCAGGGTGAGACTAAAAGCACCTAGGTTCAGTTCCTGAAATTATTATGAATATCTACATCCCCCACTGAAAATCAAGTGCATCTCTTTTCAAAATAGTTCATGAAAATTTTGCTTTTAGTCCCAAATTCCTCCATGTGCTGTATAATACAGCCACCCAATTCTAATAACAACACTTCGGGCACTTTCTGTAGCCTTTCTCCAACAGATTCTGAAATTTAATTAAATCATTCATATTTTTTTGCAAATAATTTAGTAAATATAAAAATGAAAAGGCTATTTTATAAGGAGGTAAAATGTTTGAGTGACACTGGTTATGGAATGGGTTTAAATTGAGAAAACTGGGAATTTAATTTAATATTTGATGTGAACTTTAAAAAAAAAAAGAAAGGCAGGAAAAAGTATAAAGTCAAAATTCCAGAACCTGATTTGCACTACTGTAAATCCACAAAAAGTCAAGTGATTTCAAACACAAGTATTTTCAAAACATTATCAGCCTGCACCTCAGCGCTATTTTTCTCACAAAAAGTCAATGTGTGCACACTCAGTTGCTGGCAACGTGTGTACCTGAAGAGCACAGATCTAGAGCTCACAGTTTTTATGGGGTGCTTTCACTTAACTCAGAGAACTGTTGCATGGCTTTGTGCTTGATTTAACCTACAGAATTCAACTGCTCCCGATCCACACTTCTGCGAATATGATCTAAAAAAACAGCTCTGTGAACCATTTGCCTAGATATTATATATAATTTTCAAAGTTACACAACTGATACTGTAAATCTTTTCTTTGTTTTTTTTTTTTTTTACACAAAGCCTATGTTTTTTTATATTACACAGCATCCTCTGCTTAATTTCTAAATATAACACATTTAAGCTATTCTTCCTGTTTTGGAGTAAGCAGTATTTGCCAATACTTCTACCCCTAAAGCCAGAGAGCAATATTTAGCATTAAATGCCAATTAGGCTGTGTTTAACCTAAACTTTCTATGTTACAATATCGTCATCTACAGTCTGCACGTAAAACCCACACTAGGCTCAAACTTGTTTAAAATGTGGCTCTTGAGGTTCACTTTATTATTTTGCACTGCCTCCTTTTTTTCTAAATGAGAAGGCATTAACTTAACCTTCAAGCTTTACGACTGATGAGGGAACATTTTATGAGCAATCTGAAAGAGCACCTTTGCAAGAAGTCGCGTTACTACACGCCCTATGTCTTCCCTCCACTCTGGTATGTCGGGGTTGTATATGTCCAGGTGCTTAGTGAACTTCAGAGGAAGAACATGAAAATGATCTAGGAAGAAGAAAACCAAAACAAAACGTTTTTGAACAAGTAACAAACCAGGTTGCAAAAACAGTTTTGCAGAAATAAAAGCTGAAAATACATATTTGGCATTATTTGTCGTGCAGTGCTGCAGTATCTAGGAACCCCACTGCTCCGTGTTGCATACTCTTGCACAGAGCAGGAGTACGCTCTTGTTAGGCACTCAATTTCTTTCTGTATTTTCATCAACATCATCAAATTTGTGCCTAAAGATAAAAAAGCAGGAAGAAAAAAATAAAACAAAGCAGTTTTACATACGTCCTCCAGGGTCATAAACTTCCCAATAATTTTTCCTTAGGATAATATACCACGCAGACGTGGTTGGTTTCTTTTATTTGTAATGGGAATGTGCCAATGGATTTTATTCTCACTGAATCACAAACATGAGTTTTTTGCCCATTACATGTTCCTGTTTTTCATGTAAAATGAATATTTCATGTATTCGATTAACTAGTTATGAAAATAAGAACAGAAATTATATATCAAAGGCTAACTATTGCCCTCTTCAAAAAAATAAAAACAAGGTACACCCACATTTCTCTGGATATTGCCCAAAACATCTGAAATAGCAGAAATGGGCTGTCCCTCAATAAACATTCTCTAAAATCTTTCCTTCTCCGTATACGCTCCTTGGATGAACACCTGGGGAACTTAATCCAAAGCAGAGAGAGAGAACTTCTGGAATGCATGAGTCAAACCTGGCCTCCCCAGTGCTTCTGACAGAATTTTAATGTGGTTTTCTTTACCAGAGGTTTCTTTATTTCCCCAATGACCAGTACCTTTTTTTGCTTTTAGTATCAGGATTGGACAACACAAAGAGCAAAAGCAGCATTTGAAAACCAGTCATTGATTTAGTCACACCAAGACAGGTTATACGTCTAAAGATTTTTAAAAAAGTGGATGCACTTATAAGTGGTATCATAAACATTAAATCCATTCATCTTAGGAAAGGAGAAGGTTCATAAAAACTACATTTAGCATGAGTGTAGTTTTTACCACTATTTTAAATTAGTAAGTATACTAAAAGCAAAAATAACAGAATCTTCTTCAGACAATAGAGATGTATCATGTTGTGTATTTCACAGTATCCGAAGGCTTTTAGCTCTGCATTAAAGAGAAGCTTTTTCACTTATCACTATTCCCACATGTGACAGCACAAATACAAATGTAAATAATTCGTCGGCACTACATTTTTCACAGTATATTATGCCTTGTCATCACATTATAAGACACAACAAAACACACCAGGGCACAACGAGAAACAAGATCTGAAGAGTTATTCGATAATTACAGTGGAGCTATACTTGATCCAAACTCTCAGATAAACATCAAAGGAACAGTGATATATTGCGATAAAAGGCAATTTTTTCACATTGCTTTTAATGGTGAGAGTAGATACACAATGAAATTTTCTTTTTTTTTCAAAGGTATTTAAACCACTTTATTTAGAAATTCTAAGAAACTCTCTAGTCATATGCCAAAATACTGCTTTAACACTGTTGCTACATACAGCTTTTGGGAACCACAGTAACATTTTAAATAAGCAAAGAAAAGAAAATGTTTTAGATGAAACCCTTTCATACAATGGCACTGTTCAACTTCATGGAGTTACTTAGTGACAGTTCATCCCTCTAATTTTAAGAATTAAATGTGGTGTTACATATAATTTTTCAACAGGTTCAGTTGTGTCAGGGGTGGTTTAAGAGGTAAAAGAAACAAGTTCACATGAAATAAACAAAACAAAACAAAAAATAACAAGAGCCAGGTCTCACCAAAAACTTGCACAACTTTTGAGTCCTGAAGCATGGAGCTCCCACAGGAAGCCTGCACTGTAACTCTGATGTCTCCTGTCTCAGCAAACCTTGTCACCAGAAAACTCTCCAATGTAAGGAGTGGCTTTAAAAACAAAGAGAGGTTGAAAATAGAATTTCAGCAAGAACCACAAAAGCAGCGTCTGAAGAGACTGTTACTAATAAAAATAAATAGCAGAAAAGGTTTCACATCGATTATTCAATTAATCAATATTTTATCACATTTCTCAATTACTATTTTCAGTACCGAATATTTCTTTCCCTAAATGAAACATTTATAAACAGAATAGCTGCCAGATGGGGTAACTATTTCTTTTGGAATAATTGGTAGAGTATTAGGTTTTCATTCAGATCCCTCCCACTGAAATAAACAGATTTTGAGTCAGGCTCACAAATCTCTACAAGATCATACATAGCAAGCCATTCACCTCAAAAAAATGTGGGTTATAATCAAGGTCAAAAGGATTAATTCTGTCAACTTAAAGCATGACCCATGGAAGTGCACCAGTCCACCGTAACCTCCAAGACAGAACCGAGATACTCTGTTCCCTGACCACGTCTGTGTGAGCTACAAAACCCTTCACAAGACTACATCGATCTGCAGTGCCTGTTCTAGCAATAGCAAAGTCAATAATAGTGACAAGATACAGGCTGGGATTATGGTAGACAGCACATTTACAAGAAGGAAGTTCATTGTGCTTATCTGAAGCATTCCTCTGTCATACTTAGTCTCCCTCATAAAGAAAATATTTTACTTATCTGTTATTGAAAGAATTAAAAGAAATTAACCCAGCTAGATATGAAATATTCCCAATAGAAATACTTGAATATTTATTGCTTTAGGATACGTTTATCTAGACTTTTTATCCCCAACTGAATATCATGAGATTGTTTGAGTGCTTTCACTATTTTGATATCCTTTTAGATATCCCAGTTATTGCTGATATGCCAGTTTATTTTAGGCACCCAGAAAACATTTATCTATACAATGAATACATATATTTCTGTAGAGCACTTCAATTTACAGTAGTCACATTATCAACATGGAAGTGCACAAATCCAAGTTCCATCCTTCACCAACGCTATGATCCTAAATGCACCCCCCTCCACAAGTTTCTTTCCCACAGATAATGAAATAGAATAAATTTTTGTCATCTCCCTTCCCGCCCCCCTCCCCCCCCAAAAAAAAAGTAGTTTAGAAATTCAAACCAATCCTAGAAGATAAATTTCCATTTCCACATAAGCACTAAAATTAAATTAACACCTTAAATGCATGTGATAAAACAAGGGAAGTTACATACTTCTTCCCGCCAGATAAAACTGGCTATTTGGAATGAAAGATGGTCTAAAAGAAGTCATGAGACATGGCAGTATTTCTGTTAAAGGTGTCAAAAGTAGTTGAAAATAATCTCAGTTAAAACCACGTATGTACCTGCAGATTGTTTCCTATCCACCAATAGAAAACTGTCAAATTAGGGTTCTTAGGCAGTATGATGGCTGTCAGGTTCACCTCCTGGTTTCTCCCAACAACTGGAACCACTTCTAAATTTAAAGCCTGCAGTGGAGCTGAAAAAGGTTTCCAAAATATCAGTAAACAAGAATCCATCAGTTTATTAATGCCTCTTTCCCCACAAGCCTCTCCTCTGCACACCTCAAGGTCCTGAATTTATTTTTCCCTCCCCCTCCTTCTTTACATCTGTGATGAATACTAGGAGAATTGGAAGGATGTAATTTTAACAAAAACCCTCAAACTTCAAAAAATAAAATAATCACACAAAAAATCCTAGTGCATCATGATGGATCACCAAAATGCACCTCTCTGTTGTACTTTTTTTGGGTGCATATCCAATTTTAGAAACCATAAGCAAATATCCCAGCTAAAAAGTGGAAAAGTCATCTCAGCTTTTTTTTTCTTTTTTTAAAATGTAATAAAATATTAAATTAATAAAAATCTAACAAATATCTCAATCCACTAAGAGAAAAAGCAGAAAACTGAAAAAGAATGTAGCTGACTACTCATTTTCATTTTAAAATATAAGCTGTTAGGCTCACACCACATAAGATCTCATTAATGCATATTTTAAAATAGATCTGTATATCAGGGGAGCATTTATTTGCAACTCAAAACAGATAATCTTTGTACTCCAAAATATGTCTTTAGAGTAAGTTTGGTTTTTTCTGAACTTTTGCTTATGAAGGCTGTAAACGTTAATAGTAGTATAAAAGAATTGCATCATTACAATGATTTTATCTGCTTCTTAATGTTGTATTTTGCTTCATGGTACAATAACTTTATTGAAAGAAAATCTTTTGGAGGTTTCAGAGTATAGCTTTTTCAGAATGTCTGAATCATAGAATCATACAATAGTTTGGGCTGGAAGGGACCTTTAAAGGCCATCTAATCCAACCTCCCCTGCAATGAGCAGGGACATCTTCAACTAGATCAGGCTGCTCAGAGTCCCGTCCAGCCTGACCTTGAATATTTCCAGGGATGGGGCATCTACCACCTCCGTGGGCAGCCTGTTCCAGTGTTTCAACAACCTCATTGTAAAAAAATTCTTCTTTATATCTAGTCTAAATCTACCCTCTTTCAGTTTAAAACCATTACCCCTTGTCCTATCGCTACAGGCCTTGCTAAAAAGTCTGTCCCAATCTTTCATATAGGACTCCTTTAAGTACTGAAAGGGCCGCAAAAAGGTGTCCCTGGAGCCTTCTCTTCTCCAGGCTGAGCAACCCCCAACTCTCTGAGCCTGTCCTAACAAGGAGAGGTGTTTCATCCCTCTGATCATTTTTGTGGCCCTTCTCTGGACCCCTGGGAGGGTCCATGTCTTTCCTGTGCTGAGGGCTCCAGAGCTGGACGCAGTACTCCATGTGGAGTCTCACCAGAGTGGAATAAAGGGGCAGAATCACCTCCCTCGACCTGCTGGCCATGCTTATTTTGATGGAGCCCAGGATATAGTTGCCTTTCTGGGCTGCAAGTGCAGATTGCCAGCTCATGTCCAGTTTTTCATCCACCAGTACCCCCAAGTCCTTCTTGGAAGGGCTGCTCTCAATCCCTTCAGCTTCATCCTGTACTGATACCAGGGGTTGCCCAATCCAGGTGCAGGACCCTGGACTTGGCCTTGTTGAACCTCATGAGCTTCACATGGGCTCACTTCTCAAGGCTGTCCTGGTCCTTCTGGATGACATTGTGTCCCTTAGGCGTGTCAACTGCACCACTCAGTTGTCAGCAAACTTGCTGAGGGTGGACTCAGTCCCACTGTCTGTGTCAGTGATGAAGATATTGAACAGTACTGGTCCCAGTACAGACTCCTGATAGTCACGAATCTCCACCTGGACATTGAGCCATTGACCACTACCCTTTGGATGCGACCGCCCAACCAATTCCTCATCCACTGAACAGTCCACCCATCAAATCCATATCTCCCCAATTTAAATGGAGAGAAGGATGTTGGGTAAAAGCTTTATAATAGTATAATGTCATATTATTTCTTAACTTCAGCTGTACCATCCATCCAGGATACCAAAGCGCTGTATGGTCCGACATACATTCAATACACAGAATGAATTTTTGCTCCATTTTTGTTTCATTCTAAAAATCCTTTAACTCATTCAAAGGCCTTTCATCTCAGTTCAAATTCACATAATACCAGTCCAAAGCCTTTCTCTTACTTTCTTTCATTAACTGAATCATTGCCTATTCACTTCTAATTCACTTGGATTAAACTGACTGCAATTCTCTAAGAGCACACTCTCCTTCTTTTGCACCTTACTTCAACCAGTCTGTGTGCTGCTTCATCCGAATATAAGGCTCTACTTTCACTCTATGTTTTCTCTGATGACTCTTTAACCGCCTACATGAATTCAAGACATGTTGAGTGTTAAAACAAATGGTTTCTTCAATAGCTTCTTTACTGAAATGGAGTTAAAATGCTCTTCCTGTTGCTAGTGCCTTAAGGAAAATTCAGAAATTGTAGGAATCCCATCAAATCTGTTCCTCCTAGAAACAGATTTTCCTTCTGATGGGGCAAATTAAAGAAGTCTGAAGGGATCTGTGTCACTGTGTTGATTTTGCCATAAAGTTACATTTTCCCAGTGAAAACCAATCATTCTGAGATACGGTTTTGGTCCTGAAGCAGGTTACTTTCTTTTCCAAAATTTTTAGGAGGAAGTTGTTTGGAACTTGAATGATGACTGTTATTTCTAAATTCCTATACAGTAAAGAGCTAAAAATAATTATTGTGAGTCATTCTGCTTGTCTCAGTCACACAGTTCCATAATGCATTTGAAGAAGCTTCATAGCACCCTTAAGTGTATACAATAGGAATGAAGTTGATTTACACGATTTCTGTTTAATGAAGCTACAATTTCAGCACAGTTTTTAACGCTCCCTTATTATTCACACTATAGAAATGATGGTTTCATGAAAAAGAAAATGTATGCCTAGTTCTTCAGTTATTCCTATTCTGGATTACCTACTCATGTTTACACTATCATGCTTGCTCCAATTTCTCTTACAGTTCATTAACAAGTTGCAGATTGTGTGATCTGGATCAGAAAGCATGATCTGGATGAGTGGCCCAAGTTCCTATAATTGTCCTGCATTACTGAGGATCTCGGGCAACAGAACTTGGCAGAAGTGAAAAATATTCCCTTTACCATTTGTCCCTGAAAAAATTCCCTAGGAATACATCAGCTGGAGACAGGGTAAAAGCAGGACTCTATGGACATTTCTGTTCTCATGATATTCCACAGTGAAAAATGTCCCTGAACGGCTATTAGTGTTTCTCTAGAGCACAGAAATAGCAGTTTAATTAGTGCCAGCTAATTTCCTCAAATCTTGTAATTTACTTACAAAATTAAACAGACTAAATCACACAGAAAGCACTTATTCAAGTGGGCTGGGTAACATGCTTTTGTGAGTCTTTTGGTGATCATGAACAGCATCCACCAACAAGCTCAGGAACGGACCACATCTGCTTCAGTGCTCTGCTGCCACTGCACTTCAGCAGGAAAGTCCTCTTAACACACCAGTCATTTTACTTGGGAAAAACACCTCTGGCTCCTGCAATTTGTAAATCTACTGCATAAAACGCAATTGACATCTTTTCTTTTTACTGTTTATCCCGATGTAGAGCGCATCAGAAGTAAATTTTGAGAAACCAGTTGTTCCACTTTCTGGCAGGACTTATTACGGCTCGTCATACTCTGAACAGTAAGAAGTTGTTCTCCCCAGAGAGAAGGGTGTTACACAGAGCTTTTTGCTGTTCATTGCTTGTACAGATCTACTGTTCCTGTGCTTAATCTACTTCTCAGCACCAAGAAGCTCCAAAAAGTAACAGTGAGCCCTAAATAATTTACCTGAGCTCTCTGGAGTTGCCAAATGATTTAGGAAAAAAACACAACAAAGATAATGAAACTGAGGTGGAGATTTGATTCTGATCCTTTCCATTTGATTTTAATAGGAGATTAGCCATTAGCACTAATGGGTTGGGCTCCATCTGCTAATCAAAACAGAACTGGAAACCCTGGACTCATGGACTCTGACTAGCAAAATACATAAATATCAGTAGTCACCAGACAGGCTGACATAAAGCACACGGATCTGTGCGCAGCCTTGTATGTGGCTCCAGCAATTTCCACTGCTTTGAGATTCGGATGGAAGACACACTGCTCACAACAGAGGGAAACAGACACCCAGAGAATGCAAGATGAGTATCTTTTCTTTTGATGTTACTTGTTTCTGCATTTTTGACACATCTGAAAACAGGGAAAGCAATAGCTGTCTTGAATCTCAAAGGAAGAGGAGAATTCAGTTCCAGTTATGAGTTTCCTTCTTCATTTCAATTATGAGATGACTGAGGTACCTTAAGCTTGCGATGGTGCATGATATTCCCTGTGCCGTGCTATTCTTTTAAAACTATTTGATGGGTTTTTTAGGTCTTAATTAAGGAGAGGGAGAGAAGTCTAAGTTAAGTAATACTGGCTGCCAACGTGAAGTTATACCCAAGCACCACTTTAAAACTTTGTGAGAATTAACTACCTAAAATCTAGATTCTAGTGCTTAAAAAGTAGCCTGCCTTTTAGAAACACTGAGATTTTGACTTTTTTTTAAAAACCATACAAGAGCTCATACATTTCTTAACATGTCTGTTCACTTGCTTCACACAGCACCTAGAAGCTCTTAAAAAGATATAACTTGAAGTGTTAAATTTTAGCTGTTAAGACTGCCAATGGGTCCTGACCCAGGAAGACGGATCAAACCTGAGATTTGAACTGAGGCATGCTTGATATTTAAAAGATTAACATACCATCCTTCTCCTAAATCCAAACAAAACTAACTCTGACCTTCTAATAGATTTGGTTTACAAGCCTCTGCATTAACAACACACAGCACTGCAAGACTGTGTCAGGCTATTGAAAAAATACGTATTTTTCCTAATTGTGACTAGTGATTTCCTTTACTACTTCATAGTTGTCATAAAGTTTCTACACAGTAGTAAAAGTAAGAAAACAAAAGAGCTGATTTACAGTTCACTTGGACGAACACCACAGCCTCATCATGCCCAGCCACATTCTCAGCCTTCACTGAGACGCGGTAAATCCCAGGATTCTCATAGCGGTGACGGATGGGTTCTCCAGTCATCGTAAGGTTCACATATATCGCCTTAAAGCCATCTCCAAGATCTACCTGGTATTTCGTATTCAATATATCACCCTAAAAGGAAAATATATAAAAAAATATTTTAAATGGCAAAACCAAAATAGACAGGACACATGATTATAACCATTTCCTGAATCACAACAGCATTTCCAGCCCCAGACAGATATTTTGACTCAACTGCAATAGTTGCAGTAAAACCACTACGTTCATGGCAAAGATTTTAGTGCAACAGATGTTGTGTGCATTAATAGAGATACTACTAAATTTCCATGGTAAGGTTCTACCTTAAAATAAGGCACCCCAGACCACTAACCACGTTGTATGACACAGAAACCATCACTCTTGTCTTAATGCAGCTGGTCATTAACTAGCATAACAGTGCAGCCCCAAGTTCTGGAGTGATTTTCACATGATTGCAAACAACTGAATATTGTTATTTTAGCAAATGACCACTCATCCAGTGAACTTCTAGCCTATGCAATTATAAAGTAAAATTAATTGGTTTAGATCTTCTTCACAGCACCTTCTAACCACACCCTCTGAGTGTCAACCATATGGCCTTCAATGTCCAAGCTGGGATCTTCTCACAGAGTTGTACTGCATTATACAGAGCTACCAGCATGTTTAGAACTAATGTGCTCTACTGCAAAATTAGATGCATGAGTAATGAAACTGATCATTGATCTGAGTTTGGAAAAGGGTTTAAAAGTCCAGCCAAATAATTCTGTCATGTCAAACATCTCACAGAATTTATAATTCATTGCACTTCTGCTAAGTGCTCCTTTAAATGACACAGTCTTCCTGAACTCAGACCTAAAATACTGCAAGAGTGATACTACTGTGAGAGGACAAACATATGCCCATCGCTCTTGTTGTCCCCATGTGGCTGCTCAAGAGAGAAGTCAAGACTGTGCTACGTGGACTGGTGATGCAGATGGAGTCAAAGGAAACTTCATTTTTGCTGTGAGCAGCACCACCTTTTCAATGCTACTGTCAGCACTGCCTTAGCGAGCTGCCCTGCTTCCTTGGTCTTCAGCAATATGTTCCTGCTCGCTTGCCACAGTACACATCCATCACAGTCATGCAATTAAAACATGTTGCAGGGCCAGGGTTGCAGGTAGAGAATCCTCCTTATTGTGAAAACATTGTGTTGGTTTAAAAATCTTCATTGTCTCTAGGAAAGGAATGTATACATCCACATGCTAGTCAGGTGACCTGAATGGCCATCGGATCAGAGAAGGATTGACACCCACCAAACTATTCAAAAATCATTTCACTTCCCCATAAGCCACTCTCTGAAATATGTTTATATCAAAATCTAATCCCAAAAGGCAGCACGAATGTAAAATCAAAAGAGGCAACAAAGCCTAGAATTTACATACCCTGGCATTACAAAGGGAAGGAAAATATACTATTATTTCCTCCTTTTATTCTTTTGCAGTTTGGTTGATTTTCTTCTGTGTTTTATCAGATGAAAGAGCCTTGCTTATAATGTAAAAGAATACCCATAATAAGGAACCTGTAGGGTTATCAAATACCTAAACACCATACTTCAACACACATAAAGGACCTTGAAAGCTTCTTTACTGTGAATATTTTTTTCCAAATAACATCTTTCTTTTGACAACAGATGGGTAGAATTTAGCAGAGGAGAAAATATGTTATTAAAGTTTAAAGCAAAAGAGGTGTCTTCTTGCCAGCAGTGTGCCAGTAAGTGGAATCTCTTTAGGCGACATCAGCTTGCAAACAATTCTTGTTCACTCTTTCTTATGCTAACAAGTATACATGCATTTTTTTTCCAGGTGAGACAGAAACCAGTGTTGAAAGTCAGTTGATGCAAGCTTCTCTTAATGTTTTATTCTAATATTTTCCCTACTGTACAGATGAGAGTGCTGTCTTCAAAACCCCAAGGCACTTCTGTTTCTCTGACCAGGAAAGACAGAGAGCAGTGGACAGATAACAAGAGAGTCACATATAAAAAAGGCGGCTAAATTTAAAAGGAATTTGGGCTTCCACTTCCATGCAAAATAGAGGATTGTCATGACATTATTTATTCATACATTCAGCCAACAGAATCTGGAAAAAAATTACAATTATAAATTATTAATATTTCTAAGGTCACTTGCAAACTGCCCAAACACACCCGAAGCCTGCTTTCTTTACTCCCTGATGTCTGGCATTCCTGTACCTAGTAACATGCGTTCACATAAACTGGTAAATTAATTTTGTTCAGCAGAGGAAGTGGTATGTTTTGTTTTATCCTAGCAGAGTTGTTTCTTAAACTCAGCAATTGTTATGAATTCTCATTAGACTGTTGTATAGCTTAAATCCTAAGCAACATTCAGGACATTTGAGAATAAATATTATTCTTAGCCATAGGGGGCAGCAAACTGTTACATTTCTTCTAAATCTGCCTTCCAGTTCGATGTACTGAGCAAAGACTTCATCAGAAAACACAGCACGGGATTCCCTTCAAGATCCCTGACTTCTGAAGATTTTTGAATAGTTTTGAATGTCTTTACGTATTGCCACAGAGATTCATGAAAGCTTCAGAATCTATATAGTAGGATAAAAAAGTCAAACTGCCAATCAAAATCATTAGATTCCAAATGGCAACGAAATACTCTATTGTTACAATAAACATTTCCAAACAAATTATAAAAAAAGAAGGCAGCATAACTTGCTACACAACTGTTGGGGCACTGGGATGCAGAGCCTATGAAGCATTAAGCAGCCCAGTGTTCTGCACGTAACCTTCTCGATCCCATTACAGAAATAAGTCCCAAGTGCCTGATTTATACCACAAAGGTTTGCCAAAATGTGTGAACTTTCTTCAAGTTCTTGCAAATCCGTGGGGTTAGCCAGGAAGTACAGTGCTCTGGTAACCTGAGCGCAACAGTTAGAGCCTAATACTAAAAAGCAAACATTAAGCAAGATACCCACAGCAAAAATTAATCCAAAAGTTACTCACTTATGTTGGTCAGGGCCCTAGGAGATTGTCTCTATCAATAAACAGAGAAAAAACCTGTATCTTTGGCAACATACTATTATATAATAAATGTTCTTATGTTGTGCTATTCGCTGATTTCTGCAAAGCTTTGCCTGATACCTTTCTGAAAAGTAGATTCTCAAAACCACTTAAATCAGAATGTTTAATATTCTTTGCATTTCCATTCTTCCCTGATACAGCAGTTGAAATTTTCCATCCAAGTAGACTTTGGTAATTTAGTTCCTTTGATTTTCAAAGAAGTCAATGTCTTTTAGGAATCGTGACTGACCATGTTGCTGAGGAGACAAATCCTATTCTGTGGACAGAACTTGGTGGTTCACTGAGCTTAGTGGATTGTCTGATTCACTTGAAAACAGAAGTTTCAATATTTAGAAAGCCTTTTGTCTTAAGCATAGCTTAATCTCATTCATCAGCAAAGCAGGTAAGAGAGATAGAAATCATAACATAGCGAGGAAACTTTCATAAAGCCAGTGTTCATTACTACCTGCTCTTGTCTGACGATGAAGGTGACGTCTTCCCCAGGCTTAACAGCCAGGCTTTCTTCTCTGATGCTGATCTGAAGTCCCTTGGGAGCAATCAATGGACACATATGCTGTGCTAAGTTTTGCTGCAGGTCTACACCACCTTCACACACATTAGAAACAACTTTCCTGTACCTGCAAAAACAGAAAGCAGCGAGCAAAATGGAGGTGATGAGGAGGATGCCATCAGAGGCACTGAATGCAAGTGTGGCAGTAGCTAATGAATATTTCTTGGGTTCACGAACAGACAAGATTGCAGATGATCAAAAACAACTCATGATGCAAATACCTTGATGACGGACATTGCCTTTACAGAGTAAAACCCATTGAAGAAAGAGGGTGTGGAGCAGATGAGGATTTCACTTGTATGTATTGGAAGAGTTTGCCTTTTCAAATTTAAAAACACATCTGACCAGCTCTCCAGAAGCTAGATGGTCTGCTGTCCTCTATACCATACCCTTTCCTAGAGTTCAACAGTCTTCAATGCTCTAGAGGTCTTGGTTCAAACCCCAAAGATCAGGAAGAAATTAGATCAAGCAGCTTTTGTATTAACCCAGAACCAATTGCTTATCTGCTGCTTTCAAATCCATGCATTTCTTAAAACACTTAAAGCATTTATTTAACATAACAGTATAAAGGAGTGAAAAGCCTAACACTTTTACAGAACTAATAATGAAATACTTGGATGCGTACAGTAATTATTTACAGATCAGTTTCACTCAGGTATGTTATTTTTAAACATCCTTTAAAATTGGAGTCAGATTTCGCTCTTTTGAATTCCTATTCTGTATACTACAGCTGTCAGCCGCAACCCAAAAGGCATCATTTTCCTTGGTAAGGCAAATATACAAAGAGACCGTGATTCTATTGCCAGATTTGACATTTCATCATTTGGTTCTCATCTCCACAACCGACAGAGATGATGTTATGATAAGCCAGAATAGATGCCAGCTGCAAGTTATTCTCAGCACAGACGTCAGACTACATTGTAGTGTATATTCTATGTGGTATTGTTTACAGTTACTAAAGGTTTCCTTTGATTCTGAGTGTCCCATATGGTCAGGAAAAGAATCTATTCTCTACAGAACTCCTTACCCCTATGGAAGTGAGAGACTGGGAAGTTCTGTGAGATGTGACTGGCTCCTCAGAGTAATTCATTGGATTCAAACTGAAAATTAGTCTGAAGTCAAGCAATGAGCCAAAAACAAAAAAAGAAAAGCTTTTGAATGGAAATTCCTATCAGAAGTGTAGCAATGGTTACAAAATGTAGTTACAAAATAAAAAATAAAAATATTG
Source organism: Limosa lapponica baueri (assembly GCA_002844005.1). Lineage (NCBI taxonomy): Eukaryota > Metazoa > Chordata > Aves > Charadriiformes > Scolopacidae > Limosa > Limosa lapponica. The sequence continues at coordinate 170,185 of KZ505937.1, forward strand.
GGAACAAGACAGCTCCCCCTCTCAAATGGGTTAGTTTTTGAACTGCTGTGAATATGTAAAGTTCTCTTTCATTAGTCTGTAGGAAGCTTTTGCACATGCTCTAAGACAGAGTCAGGACTTTTGTATTTCCCAGTCTTTTACAGTTTGCCTTATTTACATTTCCTTAAAACCACTTTTCTGGCCCTTGAGTGGACTGTTCTCCCCTGCACTAGAAACCTCTCTGAGACAGTTGAACACAAAATCAACTTACCCAGTGCTGCTGGTGTACGCCTGCCCCAGCACACAGTCTTCAGGAGGTGCTTCTGGGTTAAACCAAAAGTCAGCAAAGCATTTGCTGGACTCCGACTTCAGAGGTGCAGAGCGCTCAAACCCATAATCACTGAAAAACATCAACAGCCAAGGGTGTTACTATCCCCACTTAATCCAGAAGTCTAATTTGGGGTGAATGAGACCACTTTTTTAAGAGTAAAAAGATTTTTTTTTTAGTATTATTCTACCAGCTGAACATACAAGTTGATGAAGCCAGTTCTGTTCCAAGTCTAATTACGACAGGAGTTGTGTACACCTGGGTGAAAAGCTGGTTGTAATTACTTTGTCAGTTCTGCAAAATTGGTACTTTTGTGCTAGCTTAGATTTTGAAAAGGTTTCCTTTGCACTCAGACCAACACATTTCTTCTATTTTTTTGCTTCATTTGCAAATAGAAAGGGTTTACTTGCCTAACAAATCAATCTAATGGTCATTTTTCAAGTCTTGACCAATAGGGAAAAACATCAGGATCTGTTCAGTCAGGTGAAACAAACACTTAAATGTCAGCAATGTTTTTAAAAAGCATCAAATGCAAAAGCAACATGGAGTACTATGTCCAGTTCTGGGCTCCCCAGTTCAAGGACAGGGAACTGATGGAGAGGGTACAGCAGAGGGCTACAAAGATGATTAAGTACCTAGAACAAATCTCTTACGAGGAAACACTGATGGACTTGGGTCTTTTTAGCCTGGAAAAGAGAAAACTGAGGGGAGATCTGATCAACGCCTATAAATACTGAAAGGGTGGGTGTCAGGAGGATGGGGCCAGCCTTTTTTCAGTGGTGCCCAGTGACAGGACAAGAGGTAATGGGCACAAACTTGAACCTAAGAAGTTCCATCTAAACACAAGGAGGAGCTTCTTTACTTTGAGGGTGGCAAAGCACTGGAACAGGCTGCCCAAAGAGGTGGTGGAGTCTCTGTCTCTGGAGACACTGAAACCCACCTGGACATGTTCCTATGCAACCTGCTCTAGGTGGACCTGCTTCGGCAGGGGGGTTGGACTAGATGATTTCCAGAGGTCCCTTCCAACCCCATATCATTCTGTGATTCATTCTGTGTGATTCTGTGTTACTCAAATTACACATTACCTATTTGCTTATACACAGCTATGTGGAGAAAGGGGCAAAAGAAGTAAAATAAACCCAGCTCAAACTCTAGGTAACTATTTATTAGCAATAAATCAAAAGGTCCGCAGACAGACTCACCATAAGAAATCAGAGTTCACACATTCACAAACTTTGGATGTGAGGGCTGATGTAAAACTTCTCCCTTTAATGCACCATGATGAAATCTTCCTCTTCCGAAAACTCCTCTGCTGGCCCATGATGCAACGATCACCCTGAACATCAAAGCACCGGACTTATTGCACACTGTAACCTACACTATGCAGATGTGACCTTATGTTGTCATGAGAAAGGCTGGTCTTGCTGCCAAAATTATAAACTTGTGTCAACTCTTTCATACTAAAATGTAAAGGTATTCAAAGGTCTCAGCCACTGCCATCAACTAACGGGCCACTACAGAGTTGTAATATACACTGTATTTCAGGGCACAAATCAAAAGATATACATGAAAATTTCAAGTGCAATTTAACCCATGCTTCATGTGCACACAATCTAGGCAAAACCCTAAAATTGGCCATTTAAAACTTCAGTGTGGATGCAGATGGCTGAAGTTCTACCTAAATCACTTTGTTTCATGTTGGCAGTCAACAAGAAGCATAAACCACGCAGACACAGGTAGAATTAAGACTATCTGAACACACTCAACTGGTAACTGGGCAGCTGCAAGTACTCTGTCAAAGTCATTTTAGTAGTTTCTAATTCCTGAAAGACATTTCAATGCCAATATCCCAAAATACTGTTACTCTTTAGGCTCAGATCTGCATAACATTCTTAGTGAACACACAGCATTCCCAAACATGAAGTATAAAATTAGGCATGAGAACTAGCAAATGAGAGTTGAAAAGCTGGAATAATGCAGAGCTGTATGCAAAAAAAACCCCAGCCCTGCAGAGAGCAACAGAACAAATGTACTGGAAGAAGCACAAATATAATAATCATAATTATTATGAATAAATATGACATATTCCATTTAATGTGGTCTCTTTAATCAATACATTGGATAGAGGATGTACCTTCCCAAAATTGGATTTGGCCAGAGAATCAGGATTAGCACAGCCTTAATGCATTACTGCAGAAATGGTATTACCCAAAACAACTGGACCTCATTACTTTATCGGTCCACTGAGATCCTAAATTACTTCTGGAATGGGCTTTACTTAAGGCAATTTATATATAAGTACAGTATGTGGTCAGGAAGTTGGCAGAACGTACGACTGCATGTTGAAATTTCTTCAATCAATATTGCACACTTTAGTTTATGGTATATATTTCACAACCTAGCAGGACCACCTATTATTATGGCAGACCACCAGATATACTTCCGCCTTTCCCAGGGCACAGATTGCACAACCAAAGAGAACAAAAAATTCTCCTCCATTTTAAACTATTGTAAAATCAGGAAACAACAACATAAGGAGAACAAAGTGTGGGATGTAGCATGCAAATTCTAATTGAAAACATTTTTCAGCTACATAGTTCTACCTGAATCTGGAAGCTACGGAAAAGTTGCAGCAGTTAACATAAGATCATGAATACCTGTAGATTTGTGAGCTCCCAAGATTCATAGTCATCATCCGAGCACTCCCTGGGGAAGGATGGTCTGAAGTCCACCTTCACCAGTTCCCAGTCTGAACGGTAGCTAATATGTCCAAAGACTCTGAACAAAAAGATGAAAAATAAAATCTTATTGGAAAGAAATACCATACATCTGAGATTCAAATTTTCAATTCTACCTTTTCCTTTCCATTGTGATGGCCTGCTCCCCCAACCCCCCTGGACCTGACCTTCTCCCCTAACCCTTCTCAAGCAATAACCACCAGCAGTGGTCACAATGGAAGCATCTGGTCGAAGTGGATTCAGGGGAGACAGATAATAACACAATAGCCAAGGGCTAATTTATGGCAATGTCCCCACCTAACCACAGTGCTGGGCAATGTGCGACTCGAGGCTAATTTGGAAGAAACTAACATCTACAGTCGGTATGCAAATATGGCTATAAATCAATCAGCGTACCCCATAAATAGTGAACAGCCCAAGAGTGCTTTGATCTCTCCTGAACGGCAGTAAGCTGCACATCAGGATCCCTCCTTGAGTAGAGACACCTCTCAAGGTTACTCCTCAAGGCTGAGAGACTTCTTGCCACAACAGATTCACTGTAAGTGAATAATAGCATGCTAAACTTTGAGATCTTAGATAAGTGATATAAAGGATTGATTGCATATACATAATCCTTTAGACATAAACCATTGAGCAAGTCTGGGACTAGGACTGGATCCAGCTGCACCTAGACTCCTCTATGAGAATGAGTTTAGAAAGAAAAGGGAGTCCTTTCTGAACCTCAGGACCCAATGGGAGGGCCTCCATGACAGTTTTGCTTGACCCTGTCCCCTATGCAGTAAATAACCAAGTGTACATTGCCATTGAATCTTGTTAAACCACTGTTGAATTTACTATCAAACTTTGTTAAATCACTGTTTTATATCAATAAATATACTGCTGCTTCTTTCTTATAAGTGAAGTGTATCACTCCATCTGCAACAGTCATGGTTCCCTACTAAAAGGTCCCCAGTTAATTTTTCTTCCACTTTTATTCCTCTTCATATGCAATGTGCCCAGTTAGAAAACACTTGCAAATTGCCTATGGAACTCTACAATGAAAAAATATAGCTTATAGATTAGAGATTTTTTTCCCCAGCATACTATCCACAAATTTAAATAGAATTATACTACCTATTCTAATTTGGAACCTAATGTATTTGTCTATTATCTTGTTATATGAAACATTTTTCGATAGGGAGCAGAACCCAGGATCACCGGGTACATTTTCCAGCTCTGTCATTCATTCCTTATGATTATGGTGCAAATTCTTCAGTTGCTTGTGTGGGGTTTTTTACTCCAACAGATTTCAGATGGCAATTTGGTATTGTTCAAACTCACAGCAGTATCATGAAATTGTATTCATTTCTAAGGAATACACTGAATCTACACATTGTGCTGAAGAACTCTCAGTTTCCTCTTCATTTCAGACAGTCCAATATATAACAAAGAACAGGCACAAACTCGAAATTTCTTTTTGGAAAAAAAAAAAAAGAAATCTCATTGCTGCACATTCAAAGCAGCCAACATTTTCAAAGTCAGAATATTTATTTCCAAAACAAAACGGGTAAGTATGACATCCAGCAACAAATTAGAAAGGATAAAGACTCTATTTGGGTAAGAGTCAAATGTATTTGTGGTTTGTATCAGGCTTATGTGGCTTACTTGCCAAAGAATTTAAGGTTGATTCTGAAGCCAACAATTTCTGTGCAGTTCATACTGCACAGAGTTCATATTCCAAGCTTTAGTAGCATTCTTCAAACTAATTCATTCCTTTTGTTTTCCCCTCAGTTTTGTCCAAATCCAGACACAGCAGGAATGGTACAGTTTTGTTAAAAGCATTCTGCTGTGCACAGTCATTTCTCTTGTCCTGAATACCAGGTTCAAAGTGGAACTAGGGTAGACCAGAAATGAGGAAATGGTGGATTCTCTGCAGCAACATCATCACACTAAGCCTCCTCCCTGGTAGAAGGATGCAGAACTCTGAAGTCTACCACAGAGGCTGAAAAGCAGTTGCAGACTAAAGATGTGCAGCAATTTCCCCCTTTCCTTTCTGGTGTATTTGCTTCTCAGTCATAGCACAGAGATGTAGGTATCTATAGATTATTGCCCATACTGCCCACATTATAACGACCAAACAACCTATGCTCACAGGAAACTTCACCATAGGAAGTGCACTTAATTAAACAGAAACACGTGCATTTAGTTTGTATGTCTTACCCTTTTCTTAGTAAGGCTCTGAGATTAAGGGACTTGGATCATCTAACTTTCTTTCCTTTTCAGTCTACCCACGGCTCAGAAGTAGAAACAATACACAAGAACTAAAAAATGTGGCGTGGTCTACCGGCTGTATGTGCACATAGGTGTGTGGTCCCACTTCTCGCAGCAGGAAGACTGTCTTGCATTGAGACCTACAGGTTTGGTTCCTTTTTCTGGTTCAGCTGGATCGCGAGAGCTGCTGTCACCGTATAATCTTATTCACTTGTAGTTACATACGCAATAAAGTGACTACTTAGGTGGTCTCATGCTTTTTCCACAATGCCTGCTTCAATATGACTGACTTTGCTGACAGGCATAAAGTGTCTTTCCCATGCTAAATACCTGTACCTTTTTTTTTAATCTTTTTTTTCTGCACACAAGGTACTAACATAAGGCAGACTTCACTGTGTGCTTGTGCAGCTACCTACCTCAGTGAATGCTTCTTTAGACACCACAAAACTTTAAAATTGGTTACATTTATTAACACGTTTATCAACAAACATGTTCAAGTGCAAGGAGCCAAGTCCTGTCAAAGCTTCACTCCTGCCTCAAGAAAATTATTTTCTATGGAACAAATGAAATTTTCTTCATTCATGTTAGCTATCTCAGGCAGATTAGTCAGGAAAGGAGAAGAAAAGAGTTCCATACAGAACAGAATAACGAAATTCTCCTGAAAGTATAAAACAAAATCTCTGAACTATTAATAATCATCTTTGAGACCTCACAGAGGATGAGGATGATTCCAGATGACTACAGAAAGGGAAACATTCTGCCTACACAGATATATACACACACACACGTACATATATATGTGTGTGTATATATAACCATATATATAAACCAACCAGAGAGAGCCCAGGGAGTTACAGAATTAATTTTGATATCCACAAAGATACCAAACAAATTATTAAGCTACCCACTTAAAAGCACCTTGGAGATAATTAAAATGATAACAAACAGCCACCACAGATTTGTCAAAACCAAATCATGTCAAACTAATGTAATTTCCTTCTTTTTGAGGGTAACTGGCTTAGTGGATAAAGGAAAGGAGAAAACGTAGCATATTTTGACCTTTGATAACACTGTTACACAGTTCTAGATGACATTGTCTCAAAGTAAAAAAGAAAACAGTAATGAAGATAAAATCATTGTAACGAGGAATGGGAATACATATCCAATTAGAAGAATCCATTTTCAAAAAGTAGTTTTCAAACAGGGAAATATTTTGAGATATTTATTGCAAAGCTATGATAGGTCCACAGTCAATGTTTTCATTAACACACGTGATCAAATAACAAATACACATAAAATTTTGCAGATAACACAGGAGGAAGGGGGCAAGCACCGACTGACGGAAGCAATGGTCAGAAATCAACACGATGAAATGCTCCAAAATCAATTGCAAAAAGGTGCAAAACCAAAAGGGAGAATTACTTTCAAATATTGAAGAAAAGGCTTGGGGAATTCTGGGGAATTAAAGCAAGAATGCAATGTTGCTGCAAGAATAAAGACTAATTCTAGGTTGTATTCAGAACTGAAAATTAGAAAACATGGAGGTAATTATTTTGATAAACTTGGCACTGGTGGAGCCTCTGGAAGAATATGCTTTCTAATTTTGGATGTTATATGCATATTTACACACCCACTAAAAATTAACTCGAAGGGGGGCAAGGATGACTCATAAGCTGCTTAGAAAATGTAACTAGTGAGGAACGATTGAAAGAATTGGTCTTTTCTCCAAAAAAGATAAAGCTGAGAAGTACAACAAAATGTCTCTAGAGTCTTGTTATAGATTGAAGAGTTGTCTTCAAAGAGACCTGGAGGAAGGGCAAAAAAAGGGAAGGCTAAAGACTTAAAAGATACAGCTGCATAATTCTCTAATTCCTTCTCCTCAGCACCAGGGAGGCCACACTTAGAGTACTATGTCCAGTTCTGGACTCCTCAGTATGAGACAGGCATGGACTAGTGAGTCCAACAAAGAGCCACAAAGATGATGAAGGGATGGGAGCACCTCTCCTATGAGGAAGGGCTGAGAGAGCTGGGACTGTTCAGCCTGAAGAAGGCTCAGGGGTATCTTATCAATGTGTATAGATACTTGAAGGGAGGGTGCAAAGACAGAGCCAGGCTCTTTACAGTGGTGCCCAGTGACAGGACCAGAGGCAACAGGCACAGACTGAAACATAGGAGGTTCCCTCTGAACATCAGGAAAACACTTTTTACTGTGAGGGTGACCAACCACTGGCACAGGTTGCCCAGAGACGCTGTAGACTCTCTATCCTTGGCGATACTCAAAAAACATCTGGACATGGTCCTGGGTGACTGGCTGTAGGTAGTCCTGCTTGAGCAGGGGGGTTGCACCAGATGACCTCCAGAGAGGTCCCTTCCAACCTCAAATATTCTGTGATTCTGTAATGGTAATGGTACAAGCTACTGAGGTTGTTTATTCTCCCTCACTGGAGTACAAAATTAGTGAAACATCAGAATTAGAGCTACAGGTGACAAACTTTTGAGGTATTGCCCACTCCCACATCCTATAATTTTATAAAAATTCTATAAATAATTCCAGAAATTACGTAAATTCTACTGGAAGAATATAGAAGCTACATGTAAACTATGTTTATACAGCAAAGGCACTGTTTCAATAGGCAAACTGCCTGTTGGTCCAGCCTCTTGCAAAAAAATTATCTTTTCCATTACGGCTGTTCTGATTTTATAGACTGAAAACAGGTTCTGACAGAGCACAGTAACTGCACCACTGACTCCACCATTCTCTGGCTTAAGTAAAACTGCTAAGATTCCTGCAAGTGTCTCAGCACAGCCACAAACCCCATGAAAAATGCAGCCATACAGCTTTGGAATTCCTGGGGTAATTTTCCTAGGGAATCCAGCACCTTACATGCACCCAGCTTACCAAACTGTTTGAAACCATGGCCCCATGATTATTAACGCTGTTGCTGTGATAACACTTGTTATTGAGGACAGGGTCTTGTAGACTTACCAGAGGAGCCTATTTAAACGCATTGCCAAGTATCATTAGAATTAAAAAGAAGTATTTTTTCAAAGTAAGAAAGAAAGGCATGTTTTAAGTAGAATTCAATGGATTAGATAAAAGTATGAGCTACAATAAAGCAATACATAGCAGCAGTCACAACCTAATTGCTCAGGTGCAAAATATATATGTCAAATAAAATCATGTGAATGGAAAAAACTGGAATAGTGCAGCAAGTGTAACTGATGATTAGAAGTTAAATATCAAGATGATAGTAATTCATAAAAACCTTCTTCTTGATTAATTATGTTTCATTAGAAAGCCCTCAAATAAATTCTGCTGAAACTATGAAAGATGATGCTGTGATAAATAATTTTTAGAAGAAATTCCAATTACCTTGGAAATTGATTTACTTTTATTTGCAAGATTTTTGTATCCATAATTTTAACTTCAGTGTTTCAGTTGCCATAACAACTTTGTACATTTGTTCTTATTTCATTTATGAGCACATCATTTTTTAATTTGATTGCATCATTTGATAGCTAAGACAGTTTAATGCCGTTTTTAAGCTAACTCATTTAAACTATTTGCTGGAGGATTGCTGGTTATTTCTGTTCCTGATAAAGCTCATAATCAGAGGGAGCTAATTTAACAGAAATTATAGGCAATGATAATCTCTTCCAGTAAATTCACATTTCTGTTCAATAGAAAAGAGGATCTATTCAATAGACGTTGGTAGTTCAGATGAGCGGTAATAGCTGTGCTGCCTGCTGTCTGTGTGTGCATAAGTGCAAACCACCCGACTGAAGCTATGATGGTGATAAAGCTGGAGACTCCTGAAGATGTATCAGGTAAACATTCAACTTCCATGACTTTATTGAGGAGAAATGACCCTAATTTTAACGACACACTGCTCATCTCAGATGTCACAGACATCTTTTCATAACCACTACACTTGTCTACCTCTACAGCTTTTCCACTGCGTTTTTCAAGACTTTGTTCACAGGGTTTCACAGCATCAAAACATTCTTTCTCAGAGCAGATGGATTTTAGCTAAAGCGTCCCCTATGATGTATCTAATGCTATATATATTAAGACATGCTTTGAGGAACTTTTTGTAGTATTATGGTCATTTACCTTTGAACTACTAGTCATATTGTCTCTGGACAAAGAAAATGGCTTGGAGCAGCCTGATATCTGATATACCCACCAGATATTCAGAGCAGCATAGCTGAACCTGTAACAGTTTTGCTTTACTGCTCAATATCTGAGAACACTCAAACACTCAGAACAGTTCCACCTCAGAGTGGTGGAAGTGATCCTGCTGTACTACCCCACCAAGGTCACGAAGACAGCACATGTGGAATTTATTCATATGTTTAACGTAGCAACTTAAATTGTCCAAGGTTTGCAGCTGTATTGAAGACTAGTGATGACAACTGCGTGATGCACAGCTACTTTTGTTTGAAATCAGATGCCTCTCTCATTCTAGACTCTCTGCTTTAATCTCCCAAGTGCTGCATTGGCTTTTGCTCTCCTCTACATGACTTTGTCATCAACTGTGGTGTTTGAAACAGCATGTACCAAGGTAGCAGAATTAGTCTGCTAAGTGCTGTACTGCCCTGCTGACACACTCTGCTAGCTTGACATGCCAGCTGGGGGAGGAACAGGACCTCTAGTGTTTTGGGAGCGCCTTCAAATGTATAAAGCTATCGAAAATAAAATGTAGGGTTTGAATCAGGGTCAATTGAGGACGCCACACACAGATGATGTGGGCAACCTCAATGGCCCTATCTTGGACAACATGTCTAAATTCTTCTGGACAGTATTTGAGCAAAGATGTCCAAGCATGTGCAAAAAAGACAGGACCTGAAATTCTTTTTGGATCTGAACCTCAATATCCAACAGTGAGTACGTGACCGAGCTGGGAAAGGAAACCAGATTCTTGGAGATGCAAGTTAATTATTTTAATGAGACTCAGTCTGTCTCTTGGAAAGTATTCATTTAAATGGAAGCAGTCACAGAGCTGTGGTATTTAGATCCCGTTCCCCATATAAGGCTTCCTCTCCTGTTGTAAATCATATTAGCAGGAAACACAATTGTCAGTGAACTTACTGTAGTGTTAAAATATTTTTTTAACTGTCACACCTCTTTGATTATTTTTATAATGCAATTGCATTTTCAGATTGAATACTTAATCCACCTTGCAGTTTACTAGATACCAGAGGACATTTACATTAAAACAGCAACAACTTTCTCAGTTGTCTTTTACACAAAAGGAGTAGTGTGTTAGAAGTTTCTTGTCAGTTTATGGTGAGCTCAAAGAGCTGAGTCCTTTGCTTCACTTACACCTTTACTACAAATGATGAAAATGTATCTGAAAAAGCAACTAAACATGACAATCTTCTTTTGGTTTTGCCTGTTGTAGTTCATATTATTACAGTGCCTTTGATCATACAGCAAGACAAATGACCTCCCCGTGCCAAAATCTGTAAAGAAATTACCAGGTTGAGGGAGTAAAGTGATGAGGTCGTGGCATAGAAGGATGCCCTTTATCTCTATTGTAACCACTGCCAACAGGTAATATTCTCCTTAATTTACAGTAACAATTAACATTGCTAATGAAAGATTTTCCAAGGGGATAGGGGTTTGAAGAGCGGGTTAGCCATGACTCTGTCTACAGTGCTATTTAAAGCCTACCATTTTCAAAAAGAAAATGTTGAAATGTTACATTACTGTAAAATCAACAAAAACTAGATACGTCAAAGGGTTCATACTACTAAAATGGATGAAAGTAATGTAAGATTCAAGCTGCAGTCTGTTATACATCAAGATTATAATTCCGCATATTTTTCTAATTCCACAAAAGAACGTTACAGAGGTCACATTTTCAGTGGCCTTCCTAAACCGCAACTACAGAAATGATGAATGCTTCCATGTGCAAAAGTAGACACCTGCCTACATAAAGCAACTGCACATAAACAGTGCCTGTGTACACAACAGATCATGTGCAAATATGATGAGACACTTATGATTTAAGAGCCTTAAACTACAAACACATGCATATACTTAATGCACCGAAGAGTAGTTTTTCTTTTTTGGTTTGGCTGCCAAAGTGAAAAATGAGGGGAGGAAACAATTAAGTTGAAATTGAACCAAAGTATGTTTTTTCATTGTTTCCTGCCCCCAAAAAATAATAATTGCCAATCATTCTTTTATGCCAATACATCTTGGTTTCAACTCTTTTGGGGAAAATGAGCGGAAATGAATGCTTCAGTTCTGAGAAGTGCTGGGGAGGAGTAGGATGAGCATGTTCCCATTTTATCCAGAAGCTCAGTGGTTCCATTATGTTTGTGAATTACCTCCAACATTTTTTTCCCATCTATTTGGTAAATTCCTGTCCAAGAACAACCTTTTAACATGCAAACTGTTTGGAAAAAATTGCTGGTTTAATGCCTAGCCTAATGCTTTATGTAGAAGTAAATACAAGGTGGACAATGAATCAAATGGATTAATTTAAGGAGAAACATATGACATTATAAAGGATAGCTTTGCATCATTCAGCTCTCTGCTCTCATTTTACTTAAAGATAAAATTAATTTAGGATACTTACAAAATTTTATAATTAGTTCTTTAGATTTTTTTTTTATTTTACTCACATACTTAAAAAGCAAATCACTTTTGTCACAAGTAGGAAATTTTTCATTCAGACTTCACCTGGCAGAGCCAGAGTAAATAGCCTGGTAGGGTCGCCTAAACTATGACTCCTTCATTGTTAGAACAAAATATCGCAAAACAGAGTTCAAGATTGCACACAAAAGTAAAGTAAAGTAAAACGTTTGAACAATTTTATTGTTGGTGGAATTTTCCAATGTCTACCTCATCATCGTTATTTATTAGATCTAGACACTAAAATGGAACTGTCTCCCTGAAATAGAAGTTAGAGCACCACAGCTGCAGGCCAGACCGTGTCCATCAGTGGCAGAGGCTCAAAATAAAGAGTCTTACAGGACATGTACTCCTAAACTTTCAGTTCCTCTTATTCAAATACATTTCTAGGTCTGCCCTCAAAATGTTCTAAATATGGGCTTTAGTAAGACACTGAAAACACCACGTTGCCATGCTTCTGAATATGTTATGGAAACTTTATGGAAGGTAAAGAAAATACAAAGCTTTAAACGCTGGACTTCTTTTGAGCAGAGGGAGAGACAGGGGAAGTCCCATGGTCTTGGCTTCAAGATCATGGGTTGGCTGTGACACTGCAATGCATTGACATGCTCTGCTAACATCTGTGTCCACAGAGATGCAAGCAAAAGCATTAGACTTGCCACTAAACAGGCATTTGTACATCTGGATTAGCTGATAACTAGATTACATTGAAATAAAGTAACCAGTTTGCTTTTTCAATGCTCTTTTATCAAAGGTCACATTCTCTTACTGTCTTTCTGTATGTTTTCTCTGTCTATTGACAGACAGATACAGTCCTCATTATGCAGAGAACAGAACAACCATTTCATGACTGAGCAATGCTTCTCAAACAAGAGATTAACTAGCTGCAAATAACACCTAGAATTTGCATTGAGAAACCAGCTATTCTCTTACATAATGAGGTTTTATCTACCATTTACCTACCAAGCTGCAACAGGGCAGCTTGGTAGGTAATTCTTCACAGAAAGAGTGGTCAGACACTGGAATAGGCTGCCCAGGGAGGTGGTTGAGCCACCATCCTTGGGTGAGTTTAAGAGTTGTTTAGAAGTGGTGTTGGGGGATATGGTGTAGGGAAGAACTTTGTAGAGTAGGGTAGATGGTTGGACTCGATGATCCCAAGGATCTTTTCCAACCTAGATGATTCGATGATTCTATGATTCTACCTTTTTTTTAAGGGATGCAGTATGGAAAGCTAGTACTGAAGAATTCACAACACAAAGTACCTCCACCTAGTAAGATACTCAAAGACAACAGGAAAGGCAATGTGCTGCCATGTGTGGCACAACAATAAACCCCACAAACCACACAAAATGTCAACTGTTACTGATGTTGTTAAAGCTGAGGTTGACATTACTAGCAGAATCAACAGTTGCAAAATTCCAGATGGTTCTACTTAATATCTAACACCTGTTAATATGATATTCACCTTGTTTTGATTAAGTTTAAACTAGACTATTTTCTTACTTCTGTTATCTCCTAGGAACCCAACGGGATTGCAACAACAGACTTTCAAGAGACCAAGGTGCACATGAGGGAGTTCTTGAGTTCAGAGATGTCATGAAGTTCCCTGCAGCATCTTAAATTGTTACTCTAAAGGCATTATGAAAAAAAAAAAAACAAACACCTCTCTGGAAAAAAAAAAAATTACCCATAAGGAATACTTTGATTCTATCTGACATAAAGAAAAGCAGTCTTTTTATGTAACCTCTTATCGGCCTTTTAAAAAGGGGCCGTAGTCTGTGGTACCATGATTATTGTCCCTACTGGGTTTACACTGCAATCTAAATAACCTGGTTTGGGAAACACTCCCAGAAGCTGAACTGTGATTTAGAAGTCATTTTAACAGGTTTGAAACTTTCATTATATGAACTACTTCCTTTGAAGAGTAACATCAATATTTCAGGCACACAAAAATGCTTCCTTTTCCCACTGAGTTAGGCCATTACTCAATCCAATGTTATTAAGTAATTTTTTCCATATATATTTTTAACACTGGGTTGCAGTAACTTTCATTCTTAAAGAATTTATAACAAAATAAAGCCTACTAGACCATGCACTATTTTGATGACTATGTATCAATTACTTAAGGAAATTTCTTAGCAAACCTTACTTATTCATTTCGCAATAAATGGTGAATTTGAGCTCTTCATTTAGAAATTGATTTTTTACACAGAATGAGTTTCCTAAACTTTATGAATACTTTATTGCTTATCTCTCATAAAACTCTTAACTAGGTCTATTTAGAAATTGATTTGTACACAGAATGAGCTTTCTGAAATTTTTGAAGACTGTACTGGTTAAAGCTCCTAAAAACCTTAACAAGGTCTATTGCACAGAACAATTGAATAAAATATATTTTCCTTGGCACTTGAGTGCACATATTTTGAATACTGCAGAGGATTTGGATGAATGATTTAGATTAATGTTGACTGGCAGATGACAACTCAGTTTATGAAAACTTTTGACAAGTCAACATTTGTTTTTTCTCTGTTTTGGAGAAAATACAAAACTTTCTGGAATGAAGACTTGAGGCAACAAGATTCACATTCCCCTGTTTCTTCAGTAAAGCTTTCCAGACCACTTCATTTTGGATAAGTTAGGATAGAACAGGAATTCAAATGGAAGTCCCTTACAAGTCAGGTCAATGTCCCAGTCACCATGCTGGAAAATGAGATTCTCTCCTACAGATGCTATTACCAGGTCCCTTAGTGTCTTTCCCAGATAATTTTTGTGGATTTTTTTTTAATAAAAATTAAAAACCTTGAAGGAAATCCCTCAACTGACTTCAGTAGAACCAGGATTTTACCATACAGTAACAGCTGCTTTCCGTACAAGTAAAATACTGACTTTTTTTTTGCGAGTTTATTGTAGAAACTTCAAATAAAACCATCTCTGTTCCACCATTCTGCTGTAAACTCTTTCAGTTATTACCTTCCCACTTCAGAATTATGTTATCTCTGCTAATTTATGCAGAGTTTGACATTGGACTCTTTATTCAAAGTCCTTATTCAAACAAACTTCCTACCAAAGGGACAAAATGAAATTCTTGTTTAAGTAAAAAATGTCAGACTAGGTCCTTAGTAATGGATTTGGATTCTTCAGGGTGAAAGACACTATTACTTTATTCCTATTACCATACACAAGTTCATCTTACCATGTTCTACACAGAAGAAAAAGCACTTGTTACCTAATAAGGTATAAAAGCAGTAGATACATATAGTAGATTTTTTATTTTTTTCCCAGGAAGTGTGTATCAGTGGATGACATTTCTCAAAAGCAGAAAAATCACTGCATATTAAGTCATGCCCAGCAACCCAGTACAAGCATGAAGTTTTAAGAGAAAATTACCTAAGCCAGACAGAACGACAAAAGGTCTTGAGGTAAAGTCAGACAGAGAACCACTGGCCAGACAATGTCACCGTGAAGGTAAAATCCAATCAAAAGCAGTAGGAGAGACAAGGAAGCCGATATAACAGCAACAAGGAAACACATACTGTAAGTTTATTCTTCCTATTATCTTTA
The DNA here is from genome assembly GCA_002844005.1 of Limosa lapponica baueri. NCBI lineage: Eukaryota > Metazoa > Chordata > Aves > Charadriiformes > Scolopacidae > Limosa > Limosa lapponica. The sequence continues at coordinate 185,687 of KZ505937.1, forward strand.
GAGTCTAATAAGTGTTTTCAGGGCCAGTCTGTGACAGTAAGTGTTTGACGTCCTCCATGTTCAGTAGAGCTACCTGCAAAGTAAGATCCTACAAGCCTGGCATTGAGACGATGGAGTCAGACTCTTGTTATCCCCTCAGAAACATAAAAGTCATAGGATGCTTTTTGTCAATGCAGGCCCATGTACCAAATCTAGCTACAGTTATATATATTTCAGAGGGATGATTTCAGAAAGGTATTGTTTTACATGAGCTCTTTAGCCTATTCAGCCAGATATTTAAGTACATCTTCAGAAACCCACTGTTTTTAAGGATACTTAATAATAAAAAACTCACACAGAGCATATAGTCATCACACATCATTGTATCTGCTAGTAAGTACAGTTTAGAATAAGCTTTTTATCCCTCTGCTTCCACTGAAATCAATGGAAATCATTCAGAGGCATAAGTAGCTCTGTGTGGCATATATTATAGCATAAAACCCCTTATGCTTGACAAAGGGGGAAGATGGTGGAGTAATACTGTTCTTCTCAGGTCACATATGTGTAACAGAGGGTAAATGGGATAGTGGAGAAAGAAAGAACTAAGAGGCCAAGTTCACCCCTGTACAGTACAGCATTACAAACTGGGTGCAATGCTTTTAAGTACATTGGGTAGGATTTTTGTTTTGCTTAGGATCCTTTTCACAACTCCACAATGGGCTTTTTTTTTTTTTTTTCTTTTTCCTACTGGTACCTGTCAAAGGCAGCTCTATTTGTAATTTCTTGGAAAAAAAGCTTGTCATAAACACAGAGATCCGACATAAAGGATCAACAAGCTGTTCTGATGGGAGCACACATAACAACCTGCACATCTCTGAGTGCATTCCCCTTCCCTGCTGCAGTCAGCATGTGTATTTCTCTCTAATTGGACAGGTGTTTTTCACTCTCAGACACTTCTAAAATATTAGCGTTTATCCTAGAGACAGAGCAAAACCTGCAGCTCAGATCCAGATGTTGCTGGCCCCTCTGAAAAAGATAAACAGGGGCCTGAGCTGTAGAATTTTGTTATTTTTAACTCTATTCACAGCATCTGCCTCAGTCACTGCACAGAATTAAAATGTGTATTTGTTAGCACAGTGTTTGGTTACACAAAGTACTGCAATGCTAGTTACTAGGACAACAACATAGTCATTTACACTGCAAAGACAATTTTCACAGAAGAAGGGATAGATATTTAGCATTTTTGAAGTCTGCCTAAGAACTTGTAGAAAACAGAAAAAATGCAGGGAATAGTTGGTTTTTTCTAACTACATTTCTCAGATTTGTATTTGCAGTCCTATTATTCCACCCTCTGTGGCAATAACTGCAAAATTTCGTATGGACATAACACTTCATCTTTCCAACGGAAATATCGCACTCAGATAATTTCAAAGACAGGCTGCAGTCTAGGGCTGTTTGGACATCAGTGTAAGAGTCTATGTGACTGCAAGCAGCAAAAGCCACTGACCCAAGAACTATCTCAAACATCCACAGTTAAAAATATGCTCAAGTGCATAAGTAGAGAGTGCCCTGAAAAAAGAGATGAAACTAGAAACATACGTCATGACCAGTGTCTCATCTCCAGGTTCACTAAGTAATCCATCTACAAAGACTGAAGTGCTGGTAAAATTATGTGTACTCCAAGTCTGGCCTTCATCTATGCTGAACCTGTAAAAAAAGCAGAAATGGTTTTCATTTACAGCTATTATTATACAAAACAGAATTTATTCCTTAAAAAAACAAAACAAAACAAACAAAACAAACAAAAAACCAAACCAACCAACCAACCAAATAACGATCCAACAAACCCCTCACTACTAAAGCCCAGGATTTACGATCAACAAAATACAATATGCCCGGACAGTGTATCATATTAATGTGAAATGTTTCTCAGCAACGTATCCAGGGGCTCACATCTTTATTAGAAGGTGTATAATAAATTTGCCACAACAGCAGAAATTCTCAGGCAGATAAAAACCAAGGTCTGCCAACAAACTATCTTGCTACCTTTTAGGTTCAGGAGCAAGTTCATTTACCCTTCATCCTTTCTAGTAGTCTCTGAGCTGGAGACCTGTTAAGCAGAGGTCAGTGGAACATGAGAGGCAAAACAGCTCAACTTCTAAAACACGTGTGAGGTGTAGTCACTGCAGGCACCAAGATGATGGCCCTTCACAGCTGCTACCAACCACTCAAAAATTTGCAAAATATGCTGAGGAATCAGCAAAATGTATTTCAAATACTCTATGCACTCAAAATTTATTATTCAAAGTCTCTTTTCTTCTGTACATTTCCCCCAGGTCTTTTGGATAGTAGGTTAATGAAGGCTTTCATTCTAGCTAACCAAGTACATAGCCTAGTTCCTATTACTGTATACAGTATTATGCAAAAATGAACCTAGTCACAAGTGATGCAGATCTCTTACATCTTTTATGCCGAAGATGACAGTTTTGTATGCCATCACTTAAGGTTACCATAGTTTGTTTCACTATGGTACAGTTTAAAACTCGGTATTTTATAACAAAATGATTTGCAGCAAATCTTTCCACACAAATCTTCAATTTGCAAATCTTTTGCAACCTTGCAAATTTGCAATCTTCAATTGCAGCAAATCTTCAGCAAACAAGCTGAGAAGGCCATTTGCTGCATTATCACTATATGACAGGATCTATACATACTACCGTTAATTTTTGCATGAATATCTCACATGAACTGGGCCTCTGGCAAACTGTATTACACAGCACATAAGCACACATAAGTCCTTTCCCCATTGGCCCCCAAAGTGTATATTACATTGCTCTTGCCAGAGCAACTCAGGGCTATTCATTCACTGTGGCTCTTGGAGGGGACAGAGCTTGAGTATGAATGAGCTATCCTGACCGGATACCTAAGCCGCATATGCACCATAGGCTGTGCACCATTGCCATATACTGCTGGTGCAAAGCAGTAGCAGATAATAATCATACTGAACATGGCTTGTACTGTAGAGTTTCAGGACAGCCTTTTAAGGAACAATATCTACACTGATGCTAGAAATTTTTATTATGATTAATGGATGATGTCATGGTACCTTCAGCACCATGAAGTAATCTTTAAGAACACATCCAGCAGCATTTTGTTGACTTAATGAATGTTAAATTAAGCTGACTCCACCTGCATTTCATACATGATCACATTGAAATGCTCATCTTAAACTCTGAACTTTGCCTGAGGTCTCGAATACAATAGCTCTAATCTAATTGACTGTAGGATTACTTGAGTATTTTCAGAGGGATAGAGGTGTCTTTGATGGCCACAATAACTCCACCATGGTCCAGGTACAAGATGTGATGCTCTTCTTCAAAGACCTACAAGTCAGACAAAAAAAAGTCAGCTAAGCAAATGTACAAAACAGCAGAAATAAAATGTATGAGCAAACCAGGATTAAAAGACTTATACTTTTTACAACGTCCACACTTCAAATTGAAAAGGACATAAAAGTCAGTTTAACTCTTGTATTTCTCCCAGCTGTAAAAGAAAAGAAAGTTAAGCAGGTGAATCAGAAAATGTTCAGGTTCAAATCACAGTCAGATTAAACTGTCTAAAGTGATTTTAGCCCAGGCTTATAGTTCTCACAGTATGCATTCTGCATTTCTTCCTATTATATATCACCAAGTGACCTATCACCTTACTTCAGTATTTGCCATATTCTGTATATCTTGCAGAATAAAATGCTTTGTAGTCTAATTCTAAGAAAAATAGGAAAACTATTGCTGTCTGTGAATTTATCACATGTTCTCCAGACTCTACAGAACTTGAAATAATTGATGCAAGCATGTTTTCTGCATTTCCAGTGTCAATTGATTTATTTAAATTCAAACTTTATGTGATCTCACACAGAGGCCAGTCTGAGTTCTGAACCAAAATACAAGTAATACTGATTTAATAGTTCAAAGGATTCAAAATTTCCTAAATTCTTTTAATACATTTTCTAGAGGCCAACAGCAGTACTAAAATAAATGAAAAGGTAGGTATCTTCCCTTTTTTACATCTGAAATCTATTTTAAGACACGGTTTACTCATGCTATTGTCTTGTGAAACTTCATTTAACATAAGAGCAGGTGATAAAGTGAGAATTACTACACACACTCAGCAGTTAATAGACGAACATGCAGCCTCCTACACGCTTTGACAAAGCAAAGGTGAAAACCATAAAGGTTAGCTCTATTTTGCCTTGTGAATGAAAAAATAGTGACAATACTAACTGCTTGGTTTTTGACAATACTAAATACTACATTTAGAGGATTTATCAGCAAGACTGAATCAGAGGAGGGGGGAAAAAGTATCTTAGAGCACATTCACAATTACTTCAAAAATAGCAAGTGTTTAATTTGGGTTCAGAATTCAGTCTTCCTCTCATCTAGTAAGAGCATATTTTATGGGAATCCTAGGGCTTCAAGTGTCTGATCAGTTTTTCAATGTTGCCAATTTACAGGCAAAATGCCGATATGAGACATTTACAGTCCTATCTACTTGTTCCACACAGCTGCATATTTTAGAAGAGAATTCCGTAGAGGACAGGCATTAATTTTAGATGCACTTCAAAAGGATGAGATCAGCTGGAGACAAATAAGCAAGCAGAGTCTTGATCCTCCTCTAGACTTTGTTCGAACTTTCGCTCAAATCAAAACGAAACAGTATATGCTGGGACACAAAGACTCCGCAAGCTTCACCATTGTACTGAAGATAAGGGAAGCTGGTATCTGCATCACTTCATCCAAATTAGGTTTTCCCAGAAAAGCACCACAGCATTTCCTCATGCACCATTTCAGTACCCCAGCTTTAGCACACTATAAAGCACAGCAGAGATATTACAGGCATATTAATACCATCTTTATATCATGCTCTTCTTGAACACATTTCAAACATTTTATAACTAAAATGTATGAAATTCCTTATGAAAGCAACTCTTCATCTTCAGTACACTGAAAAGAATTAATGATTTCTTGCCTGTGGAATTCAGCACAAAAGTAAATATTTATCTCTACTTTCTAGAACCAAAATCAAGATAAACAGTTTGCAAAGAACTGAGGCAAAGGTGGTCCCAGTGTCAGGACTGAAGTTTGAGCCCAGAAACAAGGAGCATGTATGTTCAGAGTCAGCCATGAATTCTGATCTGTGTCTCTTCTCTAACTGCAGTTCAGGTACCATATTTATTATCATCTTTACTAGTAGCCAGCCACTACAGAACTAGATTTTTTAGCCTATTTCTGTATTTTTTTTCTTCTGTGCTTTTTCAAGCATGTTATGTGCTTTATAGTCATAATGTCAACTTCTTATCTCTTTTTCTCTCTCCTCCCTCTGCTCTCCATGTGTTTTTCCTGTGTCTGTCCTAACAACTTCAGCAGCTACTCCAGGCCAGGATATCTGTTGGGATAGATGAAATTAATGAAAACATGTTTAAGTGATCCTAGAGAAATATACTCCACACAATTTTACTCTGAGATACAGGCATTGCAAAAGTAACCAAAAATGCCCAAAGTCACTTGCTTCTCTCACCAAGTGACATCCATTTCTAAAATCAAATCTGGAAACAGAGGATAAGCCAGTTGGAACTCCCCAGGGGTGAGAGGCTGGCATTGCAGCCTTTCCTGTTGTGCTTAAAGGTGTTACCATCCATCTCTTAAGATGTCTGCAGAAAAATAAGTATACTCACTTAAGCAAACCAGACTAAAGCTCCAGACATCTAGATTCAGTTCCTGGACATACTACAGACTTTCTGTGTAACCATATTAGCTTAACTGAACATTTTGTTGCTACACTAGCTACTTTGGTAGCAGATCAAATATGAAAAAAAATTCGTTGCTGATTTATTTTTCTTTTTATTTAAGCCATTTCTTTTAAATGCCAGACCTTTCTCTTACTCTGCACTATCTCAAGCGCAGTATTGTAACAGATGCTGTTGAAATAGCAATGGAAACCATAACTGTAAACAGAAATCAGTTTTTTTAAAAAATAAATAAAACACACTCATATGTGTACACAAGGTCACCCTTAGCATTTGACGGAGTATCCTAATATTTTAAAAATCAGGACTGAAAAAACAGGTGCCCACTGGGGAAAAGATGTCTAAAACTTGTACAGTCTGAAATTGTGTTCAAAGGTAGCCATTTCTCCTAGTATGCAAGATTTATTTATCTATCTGACTCCCGTCACGTTCATTAAGACATTTTATGATATTGTTTACCTGCTATACTAGACATAGAAATCTTCCAAATAGATGTATATGTCCCACGAGTTTACCTTAGGCTACATCTTCATGGTTCACTTGAGATGATCTAAGCCCGTGTAGTTCAGGATAATGTCCAAGTGAGATTCCCTTCTCCTAACAAGCCACATCACTGGTGCTGCATGGATGTTTAAGCTACTTGTCAATCGGCTCCTAAACTACTGCTATTTACAGTGCAATGTTGTACAATACAGAGTCAGAAATTTCAGTTTGCCTTAAAATGGTACAGAGTAGAGCTACAGTTTCAAGAGATACTTCTTGAAAGGTAGTTCAAGCAACATGCAACAAAAAGACAGGAGAACAACTGGATCCAGCCCAAGTGGTGGGGTAGCTACTTACAATCAGAATCCATGATTTACTTTCCATTTATCACCAACATTTACTTAATTTCACAAAACACTCATTTGGACATTTTTATTTCTACTTATGAATCACAAATTGAATCTGAGTCAACAATGTGATGCTAGTGCAAAGAAATTCTTCTGAAATGATGTGTCAGTAATGTCAAGACCTCAAGGATAATAATTTTGTTCTGTTTAGTACCAATAAAATTTGTAATTTTGCATCCAGTTTTACCATGCTTCAGGAGAGGGATGTCATATTAGACCATACAATCAATGAGCAGCAAAAAGGAAAAGCACTTTAGAAATTGAATCCATTAGGAAAATTAGTGGATTTCAGTTTACTTTTTTTCCAAGGGAAAAAACCCTTATGCTCTGGGTAGACATGATAATCACCTTTCAACATCTGAAAACTTATTCAAAGGTGACAGGAAACCACTCCTCTTCAAAGACAAGAAGCAATCAACCTGCCTTGCAATATTTGTGAAACGGCCAGAGTAACAGCAAAAAGCTCTGCCAGCTTACATTTAACGTTTGGTGAAACACTGAACAGGTTGCCCAGGTAGGTGCTAGATGCTCCATTCCTGGAAACATTCAAGGTCAGGCTGGATGGGACTCTAAGCAACCTGATCTAGTTGAAGACGTCCCTGCTCATTGCAGGGGGCTTGGACTAGATGTCCTTTAAAAGTCCCTTCCAACCCAAACTATTCTATGATTCTCTGATAGTCAGAGAAATCTATGAAGAATGGTGAAAAACCACATAGGAAGATTTCAGAACCTCCTACAGGAAAGGATTAACAAACAGGCTGGCAAACCTCTGTTAAAGGTGTTCTTAGTATGTTTGATGCCGTCTTAGAGCATATGGTTGGATTATGTGATCTTTGATCTTCCTCCCGGTCCTATATTCCTATGAACCAATACTGCTATTATTTCAGGGAAGCTTTTAATGAATTCCTTGAACTTCCTTTTCCCCAAATTCCTTTATGTTTGCTTTCCTGCGTTCCCCTGTCACTCTACTCAAGCACAGACTGCTTTTCTTCTAGCCTGTAGAGAGCTCTGCAACATCACGTGGCATGTGAGAAAGGTGACAGGCACGTACTAATGACAACTGCAAAGTTTCCAAGTCAGTGACTTAAACCCACCCAAAGAGCTGTGCCAAAACACAGGCTTTGTTCTGCTTTTGCCAGCTCAGGAGACCTGTAATTTACTGTTAAAATAATTCCTATATCATCTGACTGAAGCCTTGTCTTTTGTTGCATGAACTCCAACAGAGAAAGGAAATGTACCGCTGTCCTCTGGAAGAACTGTTTGATCATGAACAGTGAGGCCATAAAATACATGCAATAATCTACATTTTCATTCTGATAGCAAATATTAAGATTGAGTGAACTCTTTCAAGAGCTTCGTAGCAGTTTTAATTAAAATAAAGCTAGCAATGGTGTTTTTCATTTTGACTGTCATAATGAGGGATCAGTTTGTGGCTGGTTTTACAGCATGAATAGTCATCTTAAGGTCAAGTTTCATCACGTATCATTTGCCTGAGTGTCTCACAAATAAAAAGCAGTGAAAATACAAATTTTATCCCCTTCACTCTTTCTTTCTTATTTTTCACCCCAGAAAAACCATAGAACTTTGGCAAATAGTGACACTAAATGATTAGAGAGGTCTCTATACAACACAGTACCCACTGTAAATGCTGGTAGACTTCTGCATTTAAACACCTATTTATCATCTCATAGAATCCAAGAAGAAATTTGGCATAAAATTTTATTTTTTAAACTTCAAAGGACATTATCATGACGAAAATAATGTATTTCTTCTTAAAAGTCCTTCTGTGAATTATTAACAGCACCCTACAATAACAATATAAGAAATTTTCTGTATTTTTATCTTTCTATCTCAAACTCCCTGAGCTCAATAACACTACTTAAAGCATTTTTTTCACACTTATTTGTTCTCAGATAATAACACAATGGAATTTTATTTTAGTTGAACGCTAAAAGATTATTTTAACTGAAAGTACATGACTTTTTGACACACTTTGGTGATTTGAAGGTTGTTTTTTTCCTGGATATAAATTATAAGTAGATTCCAGAACCTCCTTATATCTTATGATCATGATTGTCATTACCATTTGCACTCAAAAAGAAAATATCCCTGTAACTAAACATTGCTGAGACAGAGTGATTTAGGAAAAAATAGATAATAAAGGTGCAATGTTTAAATTGACACTAAGCATTGGAAGCAAAAGACATCCAGAATTCAAATGGCATTACAGCTACTACAGGACTGGTTTTTTTTTAAATACTTTGATGTTTGTAGTCCCAGAATTTATTAAATCATACTAAAAGACATTCAAAGGTTTATTGCTTTTTTCAAAGTCGTTTTGTTTTCTCAGTTTCAATGGAGAACAAAGTTGAAGCTTAAATACCAGTTTTCAGACTATGAAGAAGACTAATTTCTTCCTTTCTACTTAAACCATGTCTTTCAGCTTGGAATATTTGTACTGCCAGATCTAGCTGAAGTCCACTTCATCATTAGCATAGGAAGATTACTTAAATTATTAAAAACCTAAATAGACTCTATGGGGGTTTTTTATGCAATATATTTCCAAAAATCTTTAAAAAGGCTAAAATATTGCAGTTGCAGCAGAACCTGACAGCTCAACCAATTTGTCTTTGCAAATCACCTCCTTAGTCTCTCCCAGTTTCCAAGTGAAATGGGGATAGTAATAGCCACCTCCCTCAAAACTGTGGGCATATAAAGATTAGCTAAGCATTATAAAATTCACCCTATTGGGTACATTGAAATTATTTCCAGGTTCCTTTGATGATTCCTTTTTCCTACCTGACGCCATGTCTTCCCACAGTCAGACGTTATGTACATCTCTTCTTTATACTCAACCAGCTGGGACCCCAGGTTACCTGTCACAAAACAGGAGGAAACAAGGGTTGCATCCACATGAGCAAGAGAGATTGGATCTAGTCCTAATGCCAGACAGGGTGAGATGTTTCCAGGTCAGAGCAAGTGCTAAACTCAGATGATCAGCAGATTTACTTCATCTCGGTAGCACCAGATAAATCATCTTAAAAACACATATGTACACTTTTAATTCACTTCTTTCTTTACATTGCTAGCTGTCTATAGGTAGGAGCAATGAGGCTTAATTGTAATACTGAAACACAGAGGCCAAACCAACATTCTAGTTTTGTTGCTGCATGCTGAAAAATTATTAGAATAGAATACATATTTAAGATGTAAATCTGAAAAGCCCATAAATTCAGAAGCTATACCTCAACCTTAACCACATTCTGTGAAATTATTCATCTTGAACTTAAATTGTTAAAATAAATAACCTTTTATTTGTAAGACTTTACAAAGTAGCAGCAAAATCTAGAATCTGGAGAAACACGTAACACTGAAAAGAGGGGAAGGGGGATTGAAAAAGTGTGTAAATACAAAATCATCTAAAGCAGAATTACTTGATTTACCTAAATATTGACCCAGAACTACTGAATATTTTGACAAAAAGCACTGAGGAGCAGCAGCTAGCATCCAGATTACTGCAAAGCAAACAGAAGCGTTAAAACGAACTTTTGGAAGGTGATCTTAGCAAACGCAATCCCAAATACTGAGATCTCCATCTTTTAACATGTGGTATTTCAAATAGCAAATTATTAAACCACCGGGCAGTTTGCAGTATTCTAGGGGAGAAGCAATCATAGCACAATATTCCTTCAAAATTATATCCTTGAGGGCATTATGACTTAAATATATGGTTTGCATATTTTGACAGTAAAAACAAGATTGAAGTTATCAGATCCTCTTAAGCAGAAGAGATCAGGGAAGAAAACACTTGAGATTAAGATAGCGGTATGAAATTTCACTTGTGTGTTATATAAATAGCTGGTTTTAACCACCAAAACAGAACTGTTTATGCAGAGTGTGCTCATTGGTGCTCAAAGGCTCCTGAGAGGAATGACAGTGCCTACTGCCCAAAATACACACTCTCTTTGGACTATCAAGATTGCATGTGCACCACTGTTTAATGCTGTAGCTCTACATTATTTAACCCTAAATACCTAGACAGGATTAGATTATTTGTGTTGAATCAAGGAATTTATAGGAGTCAGTTCATTTCTTTCACCACCATCTAAGATTTCAAAACATGCCACTGCCCCTTCGTGGGTTTTCGTCTTTCTAACCCACTTAACTGTCTCTCATTTATCAAATAATTCGGCACAGATTTAGTTGGCCATGTCATTTTGAAAATAAGACCCTGTTCCTGTAGGCAATGAGGAGACTTGATAAAGTCAATCCAGTATGGATGAAGGTCATTAGACCGAACACATACTTATGAACCAGGCTCAATATAGATGAAGTAGATGTAAGACCTGTAAGACTAAAAATGTGCCAAAACCAGCTTACATACTCCCAGTGCAGGGATGACTACTATTAGATGTGACAGCAGTTATGCCAAGTGAGAAGGAAAGAGAAATGGGTAATTGTGGAGTGAACAGCCCCTATTTTTTTCCCTGCAAACACCTTCATTTTCAAAAACAGCCCACCATTAAGACAGCACCAAGGCATGGAGCGTTCGCCCAGGTGGTGTGTGGTCTCACCTTCCCACCATTCTGTCTGCTGACTTGGTCCATGCAGCCAGGGTAGAGGGCATCACATGGCTTTCAAAGGGGTTATGATTTATACATAAGACTCTCCAGTTTTAAGAAACAAGGGCTCTAGTGATACCAACAATCAAAACGAAACCTCCATGACAGAAATGACAGAAAGTTACAACCATATCATCAGAGTTAAGGACAAAGACCCATAGGCCTAAAACAAGGTTCAAATTTTTAAAAAAACAGATTAAGTTTTTGGTTTTACTCTGTCCAATAGTCCTTGGAAAATTACATGTTTTAGTTACAGTCACATTGCATTCATTTAGGCAGAACTTCCAGTATAAGAGGAAAAAAATCCCAACAATTAAACGATTGAGTCGTGAATATTATCTAATGAGACAGATCTAAAATGAAAGATTCACATCTGAATTCACTTGTATTTTCTCCCAAAAAAATACAAGTTTATTTCAATCTATTTGGTTCATGGTAATTTTCAATTTATTATCACTTTGAATCCTAGAACCTCATGTAAGCAAAGACCAGGAAACGTCATCTGCTTTTCCCAAGTCTCACAGATGTCATCAGCAGGTAGGACCCGATCCCATCGGCTTTGTGGAGCAAAGATTAATCTGGTCACTAGGAGGTATGAATGAGAAATCACGTTCTCAGGATCTGTAGGAAGGGAGATTTGATTTGCTGTTTATACAAAACATATTTCTTTTGCTTTGTGTAGTTTTCACTGGTGTTTCTGCAAATGGGTATATTTTTGTGCTCTGCAATTACAGAACTTTTTCTTTGGGATAGCTGAGGACAGCAAAATTTCTTTCCTTGCTAGAATCTAAAGTATTGCTGTCCATCTACACCCCTCTTTGCACTGATACCTTTAATGAACGCATTGTTAGTTTTGCTCCTGGATAAATGCTGTTTATTCCACCTCATTTTGCCACTTACTGAAATCTGCTTACATGAGTAGGTCTTTATTTTGAGAACTGCTATGGATCTGCACTTTAAAAAGTGCAGCGGTAAATTGCCTTAGCTAGTGGAGAATCAGTCTGTAAACTAAACACCAGCAACTTGTGCTTCATTAGAAAGCCTTTTATATCCAGCTGATATGGTAATGACTGAAAGATATTAGCAACAGCTTTGTAATTGCAGCTGTGTAACAAGACAGACATGACTTCTAGTTTTGTTTTACCTTTATTGACTTTACCTGGTAAATGAGCAAAAGGAGTTGATGGACTCAATTATAATTACAGAGAAATGCCATTCTGTGAAAAAACACAGCTGATGACAAACTTGGCATAAAAGCTGGTGTACTGCTTTGGGAAAAGGGACTTCACTTGCTCCTTTGACCTTTGAAAGTAGTCTGTCCCCAAGGGAAGGATGAAAATCCACAAGTGGTGCATGCAGGGACTTCCGATTACTGACATAATGTTCTGTACATTAATGAAGGCTGTAATTTCCACTAATTCCAGATTTTTTAGGAGATGCAACTATATTACCTAATTTTGCAAACTTTATAAACTCAAGACTTCAAGCACATTAGAAAACCCTGTCTGCAAGGGAGGATAAGACTCTTCAATACAGTTGCAGTTCACTGTGTGGGTACTGCAGAAAATGTCTTGCTGAAAAACAGCATCAATGGATTCAGAAAGAAAAAAGCAGGAGAGGCAGCAAGCAGGAAACCAGCATCACCAATGGAGACAGGGAGGCTCCTGCAAAGCGCACGGAGTTATTTGCCGTGGCAAACAGCCACATCTCAGGGGTGACAGGGAGAAGGAAATTTCCATAAGAACGGTTAGGGGTGTGTGATGAGTTTAAGCCAAGGGTATCTTAGAAAGCTGTTAGCCTGAAAAAGTAGAACTGGAATAAAACTAAGCCCTTCAAAGAACTTAGCAGACTCACCACAGTTTTATTTGCAAACCTTTCTATTTAATGTGTGTCACACAAGAGCTATGAGTTTTCCCTATTTAAAGAGTTACATCATTTTAACTTTATTTTTTACATTCTAATAAAAAATAACTTCAAAGATTTAGCACATTCTGTTGTTTTTGAGATTTAAAATAAAGTGTGTAATTTTACTTCAAGGCTCTCGCTACCTCGCAGTGTGTCATGTTACTGGATTAAGCCACCTAACTAGACAAAGCACGTGTAATTGCACCCCGTAAACCCCCTTACAACAGCTCCAATTCACATCAAATAAAATGCAAAAAATACTGACATTAATAACATTACAAACAAATGACCACAATGTCAGAGGACCACTCAGAAAGTACAGCTGAAACATCCTGAAAGTTTCCATGCCATATCCACGTAGAATTATGAACTTTATTTGTGGGAAGTATGGCAGCCAATAATATGTGCACAACTGACATCACGATCAAGTGATACAGAAATTGAGAAACTGCCAAATTAAGCTCAGCCCCAAGACTGGAAGCCAAAATCTACAGTTTGTAAGTATCATTCCCATCACGTCCTGAAGTGTTCAGACTGTACTGCACACCCACAAGCATCAGTGTGCTGTTTGCCTGGTGAATCACACCAAAATCTGTGCTCCTTATTACAGTTGTAGATGTCTGCAGTAACTCCTCAGGTGCGCCACTACAACACGGAAACTCTTCTATCATTTTAGTGGGTCTGTGTTAGATCTCAAAATTCATCTGTGGTAACTAGTAAAGGTAATATAATGCACTGAAGGCAATTCAAGTTCATACTGAAAAAGTTATTGCATCTGGAATGGGTAATCAACTGCAGGCGATTTTAGCCACAGCTATAAATGGTATAATTTTAACATCACTTTTTGATCTAAATGGCCTTAAAACTCCTCTGACACATGACACAGACTGTTTTGCCATCTAGTTCAAGTTTCAGTCTGCAATATAGAAGCTTCTCAAGTTTGTCTTATTTTATATTCTTGTAGCTAAACGACAGCAAGAGAAAAGACTTTTCAAATGATTGTGAATGTTTGCTTCAACTTTGCTTTCTACATTTCTCCTCCAATTTTAAACACATTGTTATTAAAGGCATTTTTAGAGGTTCATACTTTGTCCCTAATAAAGGGATGGCATTATTGCAACCACCACATATACATGAAGTAAGGGAAGGCCAGAGACTGTGCTGCAGCCCTGAGGCCAATTGGTATGACCCGACCATGTTCACACCACAGAGCACTCAGGCCCGACTCTCCCTGGGTGCTGCTACCATAGCCATTAGATGCATTTTTTTGATGAAGCTTTGGGGTGTTTTGGTTTGGGGTTTTTTGTTTGGTTCAAATTACCTGAAATAACATGAGGGTTACGTTATAGGCCATGTGATGAAACTGAGGATGTGTGTGGCATGCCCCCAGTCACGACAGATGTGTCTGAGGGTAGAAGGCCAAGGTATGTTGGGCTGTGCAGGTTAGAAGACGTAAACCTGGTGCTATCTTGACCATAGCACTTATCAGAAACAGTCTCATGTGTGTGCCTTCTCCCAAAACACGGCCTGGGGGGCCATATACACCTGAATTCTTCTTAAACACTTCCCCAAAGGCTTTTGTCACCAACAGAGCCAAGATACTGTAATAGATGGACTCTTGGCCTGAGTCAGTGTGACTCTCCTATAGTTATGTTTTAACACCTTGTTTTTACAATTTAGGAAACAAAAGGAAGGGAAAATTTTGGCTTATATTTTGGACTTTTTGATTAAGCACATTTGTCTCTCATTTCCGTTACTTGCATTCTTATAAACCTTTTCAAACTGTGCTTTGGGATACAGGAAATCCTCTTTTGCTTTTTTCCTTGTCCTAAGTAAAGGCTAATTTTAAAGTAACTGGGTAAAAATCACATGTTCCATCCCTGCAGGGGTGGCAGTCCCAAAATCTAGAATACAGGGGTACTAACTACCCTTCAACATATTTCTCCAAGCTATCCATAACTTCGCACATGTCATTTCAGCAGTTGGTAGCACAGGGGTGTGAAAGAAACCAATGTATTTTATTGATGACCAGTGGCCAGCCAAGCTCTATGGAAAGGTGGTATAGCTGTGATAAACACATAAAGGTCTCAAGAGAGTAATTAAAAGTTTGTCTTTGCTCAGGCATTTTTGGCAGGTTCCTACCAGGTCACACAATTATGGGAAATTATTCTTATTTGCAATTTACTATTAATTTACAGGTTTTAAGCACTACTTCTCACTGCATTTACCTATATTTTTATATATGATTTTAGACATGCTTACTGTGAGAAGAAATAATCCCCATATGCAACACTTCGATAATCCTTCTAATATGGAAAATCTTTTCCAGCCACCTAAATTTAGCATACAGGCAGATACATGTTCCAAAAAGACAGAGGTACCTTGCCTAGATTACTGGTAATTAATACAGTTGTAACATTCCTCCAGTCAATGCACAGTAAGCTAAAATTTCATGGTTTGTAAACTTGTAGTCACAGCGTAGAACAAACATACAACAAATTCGTGTTTAAATGTCCCAAGTAGACAGTTTTTGCCTGGCAAGCTGAAGATGTGTTTAACTGAGGGAGTGATTCACACCATCAGAATGGAGGAACATGTTGACACAAGAAAAATCCAATTGAATCGCAGCATTTTCACTCCAAAATGCACTGGGAAATGTTCAGTCATCTCCCTGTTCCCTCATACTTTTTACAGTGGCATCCTGGTATGCTACCTTTGTGAAAAATGATAGAAATTTATCACAATGTATGCAATGTATTTGGGCCTTATATGACAAAAAGTAAACTGAATTTTCCAGCACCTCCTCAATTTGTGTGAATGTGCAGAATTTGCTGGTTGCTTGATTTGCCATCAGGATTGGAAGCTAAGCAGGCAATTGTTGTGAACTAGCACCTGAAAAGTCTACACTTCTCTAAACATTTTTCATAAAAAAGTCCTTCACAAGTTTATAATAAAAATTTACACATCAATTGACACACATTTCATAACTGATGCTGTGAGAAATAGAAGTTGTTGCCAAGATTAAAATGCACAAAAATCAAATGTAAATGCAAAATCCTATTACATTTCTTAAAGGGAGCAAAGCAGTTATTTAAAAGAGCACTTTAATATGCAGCTATAAAATTTAATATTCTGTATGCACAATTTATATATATACATAAGCGAAAAATATGTATTCCTCAGAACTATTTATGCAACTTTAATAGAGTGGATTTTTTTTTTTTGCAAATATGAGTTTAAAAACATGCAACTTTAAAATCCTATTATTGCATTTTTCCCAAATGCTCTAGGCATTAATGCTGTTCACCATTTAATTATTTTTTAAATTAAAACAATTTTCAGTAGTCTCTGTGCTCTGATTTTCAACCACACTATCAAAACTATCCTTAAGTCACAGGTTAGGTTTTCCATTACCACAGGCAGCTGTGTTGTATAAGTTTTCTATAAAGTGGCCAAACTCCATGTTAAAGGGATTTTTTTGTTTGTTTGTTTGCCTTTTTGATTGATAGCAACACTGCCCTTACCAAGAGGAACAACTTCATGGCTCGTATGGTTAGAAACTCTTTTCTAGTTTCTAGTTCTTATCCACTTGTTTACATTGCTTGTTTCTACCCCATGGTTACACTTTCAGGAAAAATATTGTATTCTTTATCGTCCTTTATTTTTTGCAGCTAATGACGTTCCCCTTGTAAATATTCTCTATTTCCATCAACTGCCAAGTAGTCCTTCTTAGTACCTGCTCATTGGCCCTGAAAACCGACGATCAGAATAGTACACATTCATATTAATAAGTCACTGTACAGTATTTTTCCAGAGTATTAATATTTCCTTCTCTCCGTTGGCAACTGTTTACCTACTTCACCATCAGAACACATTCCCCTTTTTCACAGCACAAGGCACTGATGGTTCCTAGACACACTGTTATCAACCCACATTCACAGATCTTTATCATCACCAGTCATTTCGAGAAGATGTGCTCTCCCTAAATCTAGCAGTAAAACTCCAATAGTGTGTGATGTGGCCCAAATAATCTGATTTCTGTATGTGCTAAGAACCTAGTACTTCTGTTGATTTGCATAGGATTACCAATTTCAAGGATCAGGCCAGAAGAAATTCAAGCTCATCGTTGGTAAAGTATTTCTGATAGGAAAGTTTACAAGGATATCAGCTTTGCCAGATACGACTGAACATATGCACTGAATCTAGATGACTTGAGCATCCAAATAATGTAAATGCAAGTCAAAATCAGAGTCCATTCAAGTTGTCTGTTGACAAGGCGATGTAGTTGCTCTTTAAGATTTTTAAGACTCCAAAATAAGTCTCTCAGCTCCATTTGCAGCTAGATGACCTTCTACCAGAGAAAGGACGTACCCCACTACTCTCAGGCAATTTTTTCTCCCTTTCACACCATCCATCCTAGCGTTTTAGCGAGCTGCTATGAGTGGTGGTGCCTCTCTACCACTTCCATTACATTATAAGTTGCTCCATAACCAAGTCAAATTTAACATTGCTCCAGTTCTTAATGATATCTGGATGTCATCAAAAAGGCTCCTTCATATTCAAGTTGAGGAAAGCTGTTGACAAGTTTACCTACCACTACAGTAACACAATGTCACAGTGATAAAATCTTGCCCCATTCCAGGAAGGAATTAAGGGCAAAATACTCTTCTCCAACCTGCCATCCCTAATATCATCTCAGAGAACCGTGCACTTAAACACCACAAAACACAACCAAAAGAAAAACACCCAATATCTCAAAGAATATCAGTTCACCACATCAGATTATAAAGCAAGGACAGAGAGAAATGAAATACATGTAATGCACTAATTAATTAAACCTCACTGCTTAATTTGCTATTAGAAAACATTCAGGTAAAATATGTTGAGGCTAAAATTAAGAACCTACATTAGAATAGGAGTACCTTTATGTAAAAAGAAGATCCTGGAGACAGAAGTTATTTTTTGAAATACTAGAATTCATAAAAAGTAAATTAAACACCTAATAGAAATGTATCTACAAGGGCAATGTGGAAATTCTTAGTCTCATTTGTGTAAATAAAAATATAGCAGCATTTCACCAGATAGATCTGCCTCCAGTAAAATACTTTAAACTCCATTTACACTAGGGAAAAACTTGAAATCTTCAGTTATATTGAGATAATGGCAGGTGTCAGTCTCTTTCAACACCAAATATGCTCACCTTGATATTCTCAGGAAATTTTCAATTTAGTAAGCTATTTATAAGAGACTAGTGTAAGCTACAGCAGAAAGCATTATTGATTAAAAACAGATATACTTTAGGAAAAGAGAAGCACTACATGTGCGTACTTCATCTAAACATAATCCATAACATAAGGATAAAATAATGCAATTTTTAAAAACTCTTAGAACAGTTAACATTTCAATAATTTTGAAACAAATGAATAGATGAATCACAAGGATATGAAGTAAACCAGAGTTATGTGAACATTTTTCTTGATGAGCAGTCAACAATGCAATGGAAATTCTTTTATTAAGTGCCACTTCACAGTACCATGGCTCCATATGTATGTTATAGTGGAGAAGCTTCAATCAGCATTGTTCCCATCACAGAGACGCATTTGCCTCTTTCACTTCAACTTTCTTTAGGCAAAAAGGGAACTAATAAAAATGACAAGACAAATTATCTCTATCGAAGCATAAAGAACAAAGGCTTGGCCACTGTTTACATCAGTTTATTGGATTTACTGGGCTATTTATGATGCTGGAGGCCTTACACCCCACTTCTAGAGAAAAAGAATGCAGGACAAGTCCTTCAGCCACTGTCACTCATCCCCTCTCTCTGATGAAGAAGGAGATATTACACAGCACAGAGAAGCATATTGTATCCTGTTATATATCTGTCCTAAAAACCACAGCTCTGGGAGTTCAATTAACTTTTATTAAATTATTTGATCAAGAGATCCCATAAAGGGTTATTCTGCAGGTAAAGCTTTCTATTGGCAATGTTTCTAGTATGGTACTGTTATAAACCAAAGAACTAGATCTACAAAGAACTGCCACCACATTTCAGGTCTCAAAAAAAAAATTTTATGTGCTTACCTGCCCCCATTATGAGCCCTGGTGCAGTGTCTTTCGTATGGACTGTTCCTGACACATAGGGATTGTCGGCCCAGCGGAGATGGAGGTGAAGGTAGCAATCAGGCTTGTGGGGAAAAAAGACAACATATTTTAAAAAAAACAAAACACAACTGGTAACAGTTATGTTCTTACAATAAGGAAAGCATAGTCAGAGAGCAGCTTCAGCAATGTATGTCCTTGTAGAGAAAGAGAACGGCTGTTTCGCATGGAGCCAAAGCCCAGTCTGAAATACCCAGTTAATATTAGCTATCTAACTAGCAAGTATCTCTGGTGATGTCTGTGTAGTCTGCTACTGTCTCAGCAAAAAGATTTCGAAACTCAAAAAAGTCAGGATGAAATTATTGTATAAAAAACCCTTGTGACAGAACCATTGATTAAAATTATAACTAACAGCAACAAGTATTGTACGTTTTTTGGTCCCAGGTAACTAGTAAAATGATGATTAAAACCAACTGTTTGTACTGAAATTATATCTTTTTTTAGAAAAAAAGTGCTACCAAAAAAAGCATAATGACTTTTGGACACATCTATCATCTCTCCTTGCTAAGCAACTTACTGCTCCTTGCAGCAGCGCTCAGAGGTCACATTGCTCACAGCAATCTGACCAGGAGCTTTCCCGGGAGCGGGCTGGGCTGCCAGGACCACCTGGGAGCTGCTGCTGCTGCCAGCCCTCCACTCATCATGGGGAGCTCTGGATCAGGCCCTGCAGGCTGATGTCAAGATCACGTAGCAAGGTCTTGAACATTTCAAAAGGAATCCAGCAGCTCCAGCCCCCTGCTATGTGGAGAGAGATCAGAGCTCTGGCAGTGGCAGGACTAAAAGCATTTATTTTGCCCATCATTGCAGAGCCTGGAGTCCCCAGGAGCAGAGAGTCAGCCAGAAAAACAGAAGATTTTCAGTACAGCCCTGAAAATAACAAAATATTACAGGTAGCTGGGACATCTAAACAAACTGAAATAGCATCGCCTCACAAAAAGAAAGGCTTTTTTCATGCAGTTAACTGTGGTGTTTATTTCCAAGCAACTGTCAAGAGTTCCCTTTAAAAGGGACCTTGGTTTAAGATGAAACAAAAGTATGAAAGATGGAAAGAGAAAAGGTATTGGTAAACTCTGATGATGTGCCCCTTATATCCAGAGACAAAATGATTGTTGTCATGATCATTCTGAACTGGGTTGTGTGGTTCACACACAAGAAAAAATGTCCTCTTTGTGTGAAAGTAAGCTCTACATTAAGAAATGCAGCGCTACAGACAGGGCCATGACTACTCACACTGCAAGATGAATGGACTAACAGCTTGTCAAGCCACTGCCTTGTAATGCAAGTAGATTTGCCGACTAGTTTGGCTGGTAAACTTGGCACAAAACTCTTGGGCTGTTAGAACTACTGCACATCGTACCATACAAACCATTCTTGTGCACTTTAGGGAAAGGACAGGCCAAAAAGAACCACTTACAGGTTTGCAGTTTGTCGGTTTTCCATTCATATCAATGTCTGGAGGGTTTAGAAAATCCCAGTCACGGCCTTTGTTGTAGGTTATCAGAGTTGTAACTTTCCCATCAATTTTCTGGTTGGCCAGAAAGACTCCTTTTACACCTCTGACCTGGAGCATACAGGACAGAGAGTTAAAGACCAGCACATACACATTTTTTTCAACAAGGCAACAAGGATTATCCCCGATTAGCTGCTCTTCTGTGGCTCTGAACTGTGTACCTCAGGTACACTCTCCACAAAGAAAGTAAATGATACCTTAAAAAAAAGGAAGCCAAAAGGAAAAAGGATAAGAGGAAAGGGTGAATGGGGGAAGGGGAAAATAATTATTAACTGATTTGTATTTTCAAAGGTATTTAAAAAGGATATACAGTTCTCTTAATGTCAGAAGGCTAATCAAATTACGTGTAGTTTATAGAGCAAAATATGAATCTTACAATAGCATGGCCTTACTGTACACTACTGCTAAAATTACAGCTCTGCATTCTTTTAAAATATGGACATCTCTAAGATGTTATTCTACAAATGATGTAAGTAACTCTTACACTGAAGTCATGTAACCCATATCATATATATAGTACACAAATAGGTTAAAATAACAAAATACGATAAAATATCCTTTAAAATAACACTGAATTAGAAAGCACAATTGCCTTTTGTAGCAAATAAATGCAGACAGTAATAGCACCTTAGTATGTTTACTTCTAGCCCTAATAATTATGTTATGTGTTAATATTCTACCAGATGGCATGAGATAAGATCTTCTATTACATTTGAAGGTTTCCTTAAGAGTGCTTGTTTCCCTGGTAATTATTTATAAGGTTTCTTGAATTTTTAAAAAATTCTTGAAAATTTATATCAACTCACATAATATTTGCAGCATAGTACAGCTCTCTAATCTGCTTATGTGCTGTCATTTAACAAAACTGAACCATTCATTACAACTGAGCACACAAGATAACCAGCTCTTCTCATAATCACAAATATTTGCCTCTTACAGACATGATTCATTCCTGGATTTACTATTTACTTTGTATCTGAAATACTTTTTCCTGTTTTTTCCAACTACCAGTTACAAACTCCCTTTCACATTAATTTAATAAAAGTCTGCATTTAGGGTGAAGAGAAGGCATCCCTTTCAGCAGGCGACAGATTTGATACCTATTGTTTATATGCTTTTTTTCTAAGGAACTGACCCAAATCTACAGAGAAAAGAATGCTCCGCTGGTTATGGTAATAGCCTAGAACTTGGAAATATATTTACATTTAGATAACCAAATTCCATATAGACATTTGAATACCCACTCCTCTGTCATGAGTTCCTTCTTCATTAAATGCCATGCATGTGTGGTCGGTTTACTGTCCAGCATGCCGGAAGCTCAGAATCACCTCCAAGTGAGACATACTATAAAAGCCAACTACTTTGCAGTGCAGGTGAGAAAAGGAAGGGTAAGGAAGAAACTAGGAACCTACTTTTTTTTACTTTCAAAGCACTTTCATCTTGCTGGGGCTTTATTACATATTCTGTCTTCCAGAGATGGCATAGCCATGAGTACGACTGAAAAGCCTGGCAGTTCAAACATTTACTTGAGAAGGTAGACTTGTTGTTCAATTTCTGTGCATGTCTTTCTTCCAGTGAGCACAATATTAAATATTTAAAAAATAATTAGATCAGGGACTGCAAGTGAGGTTTCCCTCTTCATTTGTGGATGGCAAAAACAGTGCTGCATCATGAATATTTTTGTTTCCGCTCTCTGTCTCTCTTTTTCTCTCATTCTTGTTTAATGAATATTTAATCATTCCATATAATCATTCAGTGGGAGTCTAAAATTTTTCTGCATTCCCACTCCCATCTCTAACCTACCCAAGTGCTAGAGTAACCTCTCCTCTCTGTACTTTTGTGCAGAAATTCTTCTGTACTTTCTACTCGGTTCCCCAATCTAAAATTGGGAGATTAGCATCTTTCCACCAAAAAGGAAAAAGAATATGGGACATAAGTGTTTTAATCTATCAGACAGAAAGGTTATAAAAAAATTTCTTCCAGTGTCTCAGTTAGCTTCCCTCACTGCTGCTCTAAAAAAAGGTAGAAGCCGACCAGCGCTTCAGCAGTTCCATACTGAATGAAAGGCATACACCCTGCTTGAAATAATAAATAAGTTTCAGACATCTACCTTCAGAGCAAGTTCAAACACATGATGTTTGGAGTGATGCACTAGCCTCAAAAATAATAACTAACATAAAATTATTCTGTGCAAAAAATGGCAGCTCTAAAACAGTCCATCCCCTCTGAAGCATTTTCTATTTTATTTATCCTGTGACTTATGTAAATATACACCTCTCTCTTTCTGTAAATGCTGTATGTCAAATCTACATTCTGAATGCCGAGGCACCCAAATTCTTCTGTACTTTCTGCTCCTTAACTCAGTTCCCCAATCTAAATTTGGGAGATTAGCTTCTTCCTACCAAGAAGGAAAAAGATTCACATTAATAATAAGGTGCTGCGGAAAAGAAGACATTTCAACATTATGGAGTGTTCAGTTACTCTGATGAGCAGTCCAGTAGCTACCTATGACAGACAAACACATGGAAATTCTTGGAGCCCCTATTTCCAAAACAGTTCAGGGGTTCGTGGTTCCCCAGTACTCTTATGAAAGCATTTTTTACCTTATAAAGCTATTTTCTAAACAGTTTTTCTGCTATGACTATGTAGTCTGTGACAGATTAATTTCTGCAATGTTGCATTATTGATTTTACAGCAAAACAATATTCTATACTACTTGGTAGCAAGAAGCACTACTCAGATGGCCCCACAGTGTTTATTAGCAGTATTTACTGAAATACAAAAAATACAGCTATATAACAGAAGTTTCTAATTAAAATTTGAATATATACTATTTGTTGTTTGGCTAAAAAAGGATGAAGAACGTGTGCTGCAACTTGTGTAGCTCTTACCTACAGGAGGAGTCTTAACAAGATCCAATCTAGAAGTATTACATTAGTATGCCCATTTTGCAAATATGCCTGTGTCAAATTTGTGACTGGTTCACATTGGCAGCACTTGATACAATTTCAAGGACATGCTCCTTTTGTACAGTCACAAATTTCAAGGACATGTTCCTTTTTTTGTCTTTTCTTCTTTGAACAAGTATTTGGGAATTATCCCCCTTTCTCACATGCAACATGAAAAGAAATACAGTACAAAAAAAATATAAAGCATATAAAAGAAAATGAAAGCAGACAGGTAGAAATCTATAAAAGATTTTATAGCAGGTGTACAAGTAAAAGATGAAGTAAGGTCAGCAGAAGACAACAAAGATGAACAGTGCAAATTTTAAGGAGAATTATGCACTAGTGGAAAGAGAAGTTGTCAACCATTGAGGACTGTCTCTGTTGCACTGAAGATTCCTCTTCCCAAGATTGGATGTTTGCTTTAAAATGCCCAGATAGAAAACCCAGACTACACCAAAAAGATACCATCCTTAAGGACTGCATACATTTTATATTTAGTAGGTATTCATTACTGTGTAAATAATCTATACATTACTTGTAGATATGAGTACTTGATCCCATTCTAGTAAAGAAGATGAAAGCTAATTATTTATTGTACAAGCTATGTGGAAGCTGTAGGCTTTCTTATTGTAAGCAAATAAAACTGTTCTCCTATAATGCAACTCTATTCCAAAAATAGCTGTTAAAAATTGAAATGTATGGCTCCATGTATTGTTTTTCAATTACTCTTTATCATGTGCACATTTTCTTTTTAATGCAACCCTACAAATTAATCCAGCACCAACAATAATCTAGGATATCTCTCTCTTGCGCATTATCAAATATGCTCTCAGTAGCATTGTGAAATTCTGAAATCACCAGTGAAACTGATTTTAGTAAATAACTCTTTTAGACAAAAGGACATCCAGGGGTGGCATCTCTGTACAACTTATCCGAAATAACACGCTACAGGTGACGCAGGGAGGAGAGATTTCACCTGACTCCCTTTTAGCTTTGCATCCCGGAGGAGCAGCAAAGGAGCAAAGTGCTGCAAACTAATGCTCTCAATAAAACTTTCTGTGGGAATGTGGCTACACACAATGTGTAGCTCCACTCATTAAGAAGCCTCATTTCTAAAAAAGTAGAATCTAGAAAATAACCATTAATAATGATACACCTTTTTGTTTTACTAGAGCCATTTGGAAAGAAAAAGCTAAACAAAGATGTAGGAGATAAGGGGCACGGGAGGCGGGGGGGGAACTACTATCATTTTCCCCCCACCAAGAAGAGTCTAATTACTGCTGTTTAACAGCTCTGTAAGCATATGACTTGTACCCTAAATTACTACAAACCTTTTCCAGAGAAATCTAGTGCACTTACAAAGATTTCTTTTCTTAACTAACACCAGGCAGATTAGAGAGTAACAGTGGCCAAACTGTGTCAGACCAAAGGTCCATTAGTTTAATACCCTGATAACGGCCAGTGCTACTTGCTACCAGAAAGAGCAGAACCAGAGCAAAGTACACCTGTTCTGGTTTCAGCTGGGATAGAGTTAATTTTCTTTCTAGTAACTGCTGTGTTTTGGAGTTAGTATGAGAATGAAGTTGATAACATGTATTGTTTTAGTTGTTGCTAAGTGATGTTTACATTGGTCAAGGACTTTTTCAGCTTCCCATAGAAGGAGAGGAAGGATAGAAAAGACAAGCTGGCCAAAGGAATGTTCCATACCATAGACATCATATAAATGGGGGTTGGCCAGGGGGCAGGATCTGTGATTGCTGCTCGGAACAGGCTGGACAACTACCAACCATCAGGTGGTGAGAAGATTTTCTGTTGCATCATTTTTGGGGGGTATATTCTTTTACCATTATTATCATTGTTTTCTTTTCCATTACTGCTCTATTAAACTGTCTTTATCTCAACCCATGAGGTTTGTTTTTTGTTTGGTTGGTTTGTGTTTTTCTTTTTTTTCTTTCTTTCTTTCCTTCTTTCTTTCCTTCTTCCTCTTCTCCCTATCCTCCCCAGTTGCCAACTGGGGTTAAACCACGACACCACCTTATTACATTTAAATGTTAACATCAGTAGGAATGGAATTGATAACAGTTTGTGCTACTTTTCCAAACTGCTATTTTCCTCAGTCTTTTCTTTTGCCAAGTGCACTGATGTTAAAATCCAAGATAGATTTGTTTATGGGAGAGTTTTTCTCATAGCAAATGCTGTTGGCACAAGACAGCTACTGAAAGCAAGTGGATTTTCTGTCCAATACTTAATTTTGTTGCTTCTTTGCTTGTCCGAGCTGACACAATCTAGCACAAGGCTCGCAGGGTTGCTATTTAGGACTCTGCTGGCTAAAAGGTGTCCTGCTCTAAGTCAGGAAGGATATCACTGAGTCACCTAGAAGAAAAAAAGCTGTACATAGGCAGCTGCATAACTTACTTCAATATTAAATTGTGCTGGCAGTTTCACTTTTCAATATCTTAAAATAAAAAACCAAACAGCCAGTTCTGGTTTTGCACATCCATGGAAACCTATACCAAGAATCTAGTTCTTAAGAGTGCACAGCACATTAGCAGGGCAAGAGGGAAACATAAGTAGCAATGATGCACTATCAATAAGAAAGAAATCCTAGTCTTTTTACATTAAAGACAACCATGAAACTACATTAATGTAATGTTAATTATATTCAATCAAAATAAAAACAATTATAACTCCACCCAGACTACACACATTGGAAGAGATAAAGACCTACCTCCAGAATATCTATCAGGACATTCTCTTCTGGCTGCTTTGTGCTCCGGACGTTCTCCAGCAGGATAGAGTAGTAAACACCTTGTGGGTCAGACTGGTACAGGTTGTACGTGTCTGTCTGGTACCACTCCTGAACAGCCACAAACACCTGGTTTTCATCTGTACTGATTATCTGTAAATCCTGTAGAAAAATAAGATACAAAATTACTAATGTTGTCATAATTTTCCTTTTACAAATAATAAGTTGACCAAGAGGGTTCAATACAGGGGGTTGGGGAGTGAAGGAGGAGAGAAATGCATCTGAAAGTTCAGTGACAGTAATGTCTCAACATAATACTAATCAACATGCTGTATCCCCCCCCACTCCGAGGTGGTCAGTCACTGCCTTCTGGCTACAGGTTATCAGAGTGCACACCAGCTTAGTGAAGACCAAAAACTGTAAATGTGCAAAAGCTGTGATCTGCTTTGACTTTCATGGGAAATGACTTCTCGAAAAGAAGGGGGGAAAAAAGGAAAGGGAATTAAAAAGCAAAATGATTTTCCAAAATCTGGATGACAGTCAATGGAAGACCAAAACAACATAAACAAAGTTAATCTAAAAAAATAATCCCCAGATATCTAAAGAATTAAGAACTATTTCATCTAGGGTAAAGCATGACTTAGCATAAAGAGGACCAGATATAATTTACAGCAGTTACACATAGGAAGTAGTACATACAGCTCATGTATATTACAGTACATAATGCTAATTTGTCTACGTGGACAAATCCACTGGAATATTCAACAGTAATAACACGAGAGTCAACGTTCTGCATTCATTACTCAAGAATTTCAGGCATGGATATTGCAACAGCTTTCTTTCACTTTTCCCAGTTTCTTCATTTCAAACTTCTCAGTCAAAAAATGCACAGCTGGGGAAAATAATTTAACACTAATATTAAACAGAAGAAATAAATCAGGAACTAGCAACACTGAACTAAGTTTAGCGAACAGAAAAAAAAAAAGGACATGAGTTTGCAATAGGAGATGGCAGCATAAAGGCAGATGTTGGGGCTACATATGAAACGACATCTAGTCACGGAGACTGAAAGCTCATAAACTCTTTATTACCTTGGTACTTAACTGAGAAACTGTATACAGTTTTGGTCACCTTATTACTGGAAAAATAACTAAGGCGATGGAGTGAATATGAAATAAAGCCACCAAAATGTCAAGAGAATATGAGTTGGGGAAAATTGCCTTTAAAAATATATATCAAGAAAACAACTTTGTAGATCTCTAAGAGAGAAATAAAACAAATTCTGTAGGAATCCAGTTAAGACCGAAGAAAACATGAGTAACACTGAGAAACACTGAATACTTAGCAAAGCATGGCAGTCACGCTTTAGTCACATGCACGATTCAATTGAGGCATTTAAAAAAAAAGACACAAATAGAAATAAAATAATACAATGGAAAGATTTTTAATATGAAAAGATGGTTGTTAAATAACTAATCATTTAGTTAAATTTAAAGTATTTTTACATCTGACACATCTCAACACAAAAGAACCTAAATTAAGTTTCTTATCAATGACAGCTCAATGCTGTTTTCAAAGACTTTCTCATTGAACTGTGTACTAAAGTAGATTTTTGTTTAGCATCCCATTAATAGATCTCTTTTTTCTTGTACTCAAAAATTACTCAGAAGCAGAGAATCTGGCAGAACTTCAATTCTTTCCATCTGAGTACGAAACAGTAACTGTTCTGCCACAGAAATGCCAGCAAAACACAGCAACTGATCCCAACAGGTTCTTTAAAAAGCCTCTTACATGTACAGAACACTTCATCTCCTGCCTTAAATACATGGCTGGGTAGCCCACATTATATACACATCTAATAATGAATTCACCTTCTCTTTTGCAGTGTGAGAAAAGCTCCTGTCATTATCCATTAAGTGAAGCAGGGAGTGAAGCAAGGAGTAAAGAAACTTCCTTTTTTCATGTGAAAACCTCTAGAAAACCCCTACTCTCCTGTGATGCCAGGAGCTTTCAGCAGAATTATCATCCACATTATTATAACAGAACATTTATACAGTGCCATAAAAAAAATGCAAAACTCCAGTGAATGTAGATAAGGTGCTTTCCTTCCCCAAGCTCTGGTGGGGCAGCAGTGGTTGCACAGGTGGCCCGTGGTGGCAGAGGTAGAAGCTGGGAGGACAAGTAGTTGCAGTTCTCCTGTCTCACAGTGGGGTGGGAGGTGCTGAGTCAGCTGAAGCAGCGCTAAACATGCTAGCAGAGCTGAAACGTGTGGTGCAGAAGGACAGGAAGATTAATTTTGGGCAGACTGGAGGGATAAGGTGAAAGAATGAGTGGTTGGACTGGAGAAGTTTACTGCAACTAATGAGGGCTTACTTTTCTCTTGGCAGTGACTGTTACCAAGAAAGAGATTTGTACACTCAGACTGTTTGATGCCAATTTTTTCTGAGGCAAGAACATAATGAGTCCTGGTTTTAGCAAGTCAAATTGCCTTTCCACTTCCTTGAACTTCATTCCCTCCATTCAGAATTTACACTTTCAGATTTCTAGTTCAGCCTTACTGCTGTTTCTTTTTGCAGTGATTTTATTTCCCCTCAAGAAGCAAAACAGTCCTTGAGTTATACTGCCTTGCAAGAATTCTGCACAACACTTTCTGTCCACAATCATGATACAATCCTCTGGGAAAATTAATTGAAAAACTAAGGAAAACTGCAAAGTTCATGCATGGTATCTTTAAAATTCCTGAACGACACAAACTGTTGAATATCTAGCTAAAACAAAGCTAAATTTTCACATCATAGAATCATAGAATGGTCAGAGTTGGAAGGGACCTTGAAGATCATCTGATTCCAACCCCTCACCATGGCCAGGGACACCTTCCACTAAACCAGGTTGCTCTAACTGATGTGATACCCACTGCTCAACAGATGTAAAGCACATGAAGATGGTACATCAGCAAATATTGCTAGACAGAACTTACTATCAGTAAAGAGTTAACTAGCAAGGACACCTGAGAGAGAGAAGAAATATGTTGATTCAAGGAATCTGGGGTTTTATTGCTTTACCTAATTCATGGCCACAGACACTACCTCAGGCTGTAATCTCAGCAGATCCTGTAAGTAAAGAATTCATTCTTTTATGATTTCATGCTTGGACTACTGCAATTGCCTTCTTGCTGGACCTCATGCTTTCTCTCTCCACATTCCGCAGGCTACTCAAAGTCCCACTGATTATCTAATTTTTCTGTAATTATGCTATTCACGCATGACATTCAAATTAATTTATAAAGATCTTTACTGATGTTAGAGACTTTCAGAATTTGGAAGATTTATTGTCACTACTCAGATATTTGTTTATCTCCAGGCTGCTTTTTTATATACATTCAGTATTTGAATTCTTGTGCTTCCCTTTCGTTTCCGTGCTCAAAAGAGAGAGTCCATGTACTTTTGGGTGTCCAAACACAGAATCTTTCTCCAGGTTTGCTATAACAACCACGTTGCTTTCTCTGTGGCATGCCCATTTCTCTACTACTTCACTTTTGCTCTGTGCAGTCTGCAATGTCTGCTCTGTCCCATCTCTTACTGATCCAAGCATCAATGTTGCCATCATTCTTACTTCTCTCTCTTGTTTTTGCAAAGCTCACCATTGTCACTTTGTATCATTATTGGGGACTACAGGAAAGATGGGGACAGACTCTTTCTCAGGGAGTGTAGTGATAGGACAAGGGGTAATGGTTTTAAACTGAAAGCGGGGAGATTTAGATTAGACATTAGGAAGAAATTTTTCACTATGAGGGTGGTGAGACACTGGAACAGGTTGCCCAGAGAAGTCCCAGGGATGCCCCATCCCCGGAAGCGTTCAAGGCCAGGTTGGATGGGGCTTTGAGCAACCTGGTTTAGTGGGAACTCGATGATCTTTAAGGTCCCTTCCAACCCAAAACATTCTATGATTCTAAATAAGCTGTCATTCCCAAATGCAACATCCAACTGCCAGCCAATTTTCTCCATTAGCTTAATCTCATCTTTTTAGGTTGTAAGCTTTTGTACAGCTCTCAGAAGACTTCCAATGTCACTAATTGTATTGTCCAAAACTCCATTGTTTTTACATCTAAATCTCCATGAGAGGTCTTGGTTCTGTTTGCTAAAGAGCTTCTTGTGCACTATATTCAGTGAATTCCTTTGATGCAATGTTTCCTTCATCCTCCTCTCTCTACTGTGTGATGTTACACCACACTAAGCACAGATGTCGTATGTCCATCACTAACAATCTGTGGAACCGCTCATAGGTTCAAGATAGTGGACCAGCCCAGGGCCAGGGATAGGTCTGCCTACAGGTGCGACCAAAGAAGCCTGCAAAGCCCTCTAAAACCCACTACGCAATCAAGTCCACAGGGTCATCTCCCAAAGGGTGGAGTAAACAGCCTTCAAATAATGTAAACAGCCACCC
This sequence comes from Limosa lapponica baueri, assembly GCA_002844005.1. Classification (NCBI taxonomy): domain Eukaryota; kingdom Metazoa; phylum Chordata; class Aves; order Charadriiformes; family Scolopacidae; genus Limosa; species Limosa lapponica. The sequence continues at coordinate 216,692 of KZ505937.1, forward strand.
CAAGGAAAATGGAATAAACTGTCTTCTGTCTACTTTCAGTTAAATACTGGGTATAAATCGCAGTTAAGGAGATTTAGGTTAGACATCAGAATATCCCTCTGTAGTAGGGCCAAGTCATACACACTGAGGATAAAATGCTTAGGGAGGTAAAGTAATCTTCAATCCTCGGGAACTGTTAAGAGCATATTAGATAAATATCTGTCAGGACTGGTTTCAGCAGATTACTATGTTTCAGAAAAGGACCTCTCAAGATCCTTTCCATGTGTATTGACTATGATCCTGTAAAAACAGAGGAAAATAAAAACACACCTTATTGAGATCATTTGAAATGTTAAACATAGAAATAGAAATATCATTAGAAAGATAGGATTTTAGTTTTTGGGGGTTTGTTCTGGTTTTGGTTTTTAGTTTGGGTTTTTTTTTAATTCAAGAGCTATAATTTCTTAACTATGCTAAAGAAAGTGAACAATTTTCCAAACAAATAAGAATTTCAACTTGATCTTAGAATTAGAATTAAGAGCAGCTGGAAATCTGTTGAATCTGAATTACTTTTCTACAAAAATGCTAAATGAGTGCTGAAAGTGATCAAAGTCTGCATATTAAAAACTGGAATGATTAAACAAAGTATCCAATGACAGGTCACGCCACTCCTGCTCTCCCAGGGACTCGTAAGCTGCTGTGTTTGTACCTTTCATCAATAGCAGAGAACACAATTGTTCAAATATACACAAAGATTTCTTCAAAGTGATACTAGAAATAATTAGACATGTATAGAAGGCCAAACTGTGCAAACAATGAGCACCACTTCAAAGAAATGTCATATCACATGGACAGGCCTGGTCTAGTAAACAAAATAAATGAGTCTGAGCGTGCACACATGACACGGAAATAACTGTGCATGTTCAGCCATGCAATGGAAAGCAAGCACCCAAGAACATTTCCAGCAATGATAAAATATTACTTCTTAAAAAACATCCACACTGCTTGAGAATTATTTCGTTACTTTTAACACAGATACTAACATGATCAGTCTACCAGTTTTCCAAAATTATCTGCTCTTAATGCAGTTGAGTCTGTTTTCACAGAAATCTGAACGAACACCAAGTCAAAAATCAAGTATCAGTCGAAAAGCACAAAAGCATTAAATAATTGAAAGAGTCATGTTTTGGGGGAGGTGAGGATAGGCAGGAGGAAGGAAAGAGGTTTAGAGGAGGAAGGGAAGATAAATGCATTGTGTTCACTGTATACAGCCCCATACCATCTACATTTAGTAACTTACCAGCCTGTAAGTCTGCTAATACTTTATAGAATTTTATATTCAATAAATGCTCTATATGGTTTACTATATTACTAACCATGATAAGAAACCCTATGACACAAATAAATACAATTACACCTTGAAGACAGAAGGATATAAAAGATGACAAGGATCATACAGCAATCCAGTGCTCCTTTGTGTAGTAAAATGTGCTGATGACACAGGAAATGCCATTAAGTGAAAATACTGTAGGCAATGTTCAGCACAGCCAACAAAATGCTACACAGGCAGGACCGTGGCGCTTCAGTCAATAAGGCAAATGAAGAAGAACCTCAAAATTCCTGTTTTTCAAATCTTACAATTTTGACTCCAATGTCAGAATTTTGCCCCCTGCAATCTCTTAATGCTGTAGTTGGGCAATATGTTAACCTGAAGCAAGTGATAAATTAAACGGAGAATCACGAAGAGTAAATGTATCAGAAGCCCAACAGATGTAAGAACTCAAAGCTGTGTAGTCTCAGCCTTGACCTCCGGTTGCACCACATTCATACCCCTGTAACCTCTTAAGTACAATGAAGGTAACTGGATGGCACATATCCCAGACATAATCTCCCTAATCTTCCTTGCCTGGCCGAGTAAAACGGTGCAAGGAGAGAAATCAATAACAAGCTACACCGTGAAGAAAAGAACAGTTCCTTGAATCCACCTCAGATGGATTTGTACGACTGGGGAGCCAGACAGCTGCTCCAGCTCCGGTTCACTGACTAGTACTGTGACACTGCCCGGGAAAGGGATACTTCTAGTGCATCAAATGCCACTGCTACCTGCATTTCTATTTTGTTTCCCTTTGTTCTTTGCTCAACAGGCCACTCCAATGGACTTTCAGAAGGCTGGAAAAGTAGTCCTGCTGCAGCTGCACTCTGATCTTCTACCTGGCACAGAAGAACCACCTCAGCCTAAGCCTCCCTGAGTGATGGATGGCAGAGGGGGAGAAGGGGTTATTCAAGCAGAGAAACAATTCTTGGGAGACTAAGAGCCTTGCTAAATGAGCTCTCAGAGCCCCAGTACCTTGTAATCCAACCATCACATAGACAGAGCCTCAAGAGAACTTTGTCTCCTGGCAAATGGACTGCAGCAATCTTTCCTGCCATTCCTCCTGTTAATGAATGGGTCCATTTAAGTAATCCCTGAAAAAGTTTTGGTAAGAAGAAGCTTAACAGAGAAGGGAATACACGCTTCAGAAGATTGATAGCTATTTAGGGAGAAAAACTGCTCAAAATATTTTACTCTTGATAGTGTCATGTCTATTATTGGATGATACAGACAAGTGTGGAAGAAAACTTGTGGTTAAAATAATAATGTATATCTCAGACTGAGGCAGGGAAGAGGTGGGCCTGTTTTGAGCCCCTCAGAAGAGGACTAGGGGATTATCAAATCAAGAGAATACTATGGAGTTGAAGAAAGGCATGTACAGGAGATTCATATTACCATGAATACACTAAATACTTCAACTTATTTCTAAGGCAATGGGATTATTTTCTTCTTTTATTTTTGTTTATTTTTCCCTGTACTGTCTTTCATCTTGGTTACTTGAAAAATTTTATGTTATTGCCCATTTCACAAGATTGAAAAGACATACAGAGATCAAAATAGATGAGAGAAGCTTTTTCCACACCATATCTTTTCAGAACTAAACTTTTTGAATTGCAGCAGGATATAACAGACAATAGAGCTCTCGCATTATTAAGATTGTGTAGCTGGCATGAAGAAATGCAGAACCAACGAATACCTTGCATCAGTTCATAAAAGGAGATCATTATCAATGGAGTTTACCTACCAGAGGTGGGAAGGTAACTCAGAATAATTAAATTATTTCAAATTGCAACAGTAAAACCACCAGGATTTGCAGCAGATTCCTTGGTTTGGTCAGCAATTTTGTTAACAAATTTTTTGCTTAAACTCTCAGAATGAACTAATTCCCAGTTTTCTTGTTAGTCACAGTACAGCATGACTCAAAATCCCGAATAAAGACCAGAACCCAACATACTGCTCTTTCTCCACATCAGACTTTTCTAGGCGAGGGCAATCAGAACTGCAGGAACTTCTGTGCAATACAAGTGTGGGGACTCTCCGGATGGGGCTGCAGCCTGCGCCCCTCGACAGAGCTGCTCTCCCAGCCACGGCAGCTGAACCTCTGCTTCGGGTTGAAAACAGCCCAAGGGGGATCGCTGGATCACCCTGGATCTTACTAGATCTCCCTGGAACACACCTGCATGCCAAGCCAGCCATCCCACGGCACAAATGCAATCCCGCTTGATTTTGGTATTCTTTTCCTATGAGTTATTCACTTCTGATCTGGCTTTAGCAGCAGAGAACAAGCAATCATGGTAAAATGGTACTACATCTAGTACAAAAGCCAATTCAGTTTTAATACAATCACTCCAAATTTTCTCTTCTGTTCTGGGGAGTGCACAGGCAGCCTTTAATATGGCTTTGCTACCACTCCGCCTGGCAGCAGCCATTACGTGACTCCTGTCAAACGCAGGAGAGAGCTGTGTGATTCAATGTAGTGTCAGTATCAAACATGCTACAAAAAAAAAAACCAAAAACAAACATGATCTGTCAACAGTAAGCAAAAAAGATAAAAAAGAAAATCTGAATTCTGTTCATTAGATAGCTCCCAACGGCTCTGCTCTCTGTATGTATAAGGAGCTATGATGCCTTACAAAAAGGTGATCTAAGTGGCACTGTGGAGCCTAGAAACTTGGCACATGTAAAGCTTGGCTGGAAGCTGCTTTTAGCAGCCTTTGACTCACAAGTAAGGAGGCCCTGAGATTTGTCCGAAGACAAACATTTATCCTTTTCTAGGATTCTCTTTGGGAATACATTTGTGCAAATACAGACACAAATGCAAATACAAACAATATAAAACAATTGAATCATTTTTTGCAGATTTTCAACCTCTTCATATCGAGACCAAAAGGAGACATCAATAGCATTGTGTAATTACTGCATCTGAAAATGTTCATTCTATCTTCATATATAAAATCACTGTGAAATGCATCTATGCTGCAAAAAGAATAATATCTGAAGAAACCAGAACTACCCCCTGAGGCTGGAGCCTGGTTTTGCAGCACAGCTCTCCTAATGTTGTTAGACACATCCTTGACCAGCCTGTAGTATCTTCTGACGTTGGGTACAGTTTTCCTTCCCTGGACACAATCACTGCTCAAAAACTCTGGCCAGTGACATAAAGCACTTTACAGAGAACACTTGGAAAGAGATTTTTTTTGAAGCCTCATCCAATTCTTTTGAGAAAAATGCAATATAGACTATTTCAGACCCGCTTCATCTCCTGGTTAGGCAGAATCTAATACAAAACTCTGAAACTCAATTATTTCAGAAGCTATTGTTTTTAATAAAAAAAACACAACAAATTCTTTGTAAATTCTTTCATTCTGTTTATCTCCTACAACCATAAAAGTAGCAACTCCACAGTCATGTTCTCTACATGTGCTCTTTATGTGCCAGTGTCTTTGCTGATATCCTGCTTCTTTGCAAAATTTCATCATTACTTTGTTTATATGAACCTTTTTCTTTCTGTCCAAACTGGATTGGAAGACACATTTCTACTGCACTCTGATGATTCTCACTGAAACGTGTGATGACAAATTTCAGAGCTGTGTTCTTATTTACTTCAGTATCTAAAATTTCTGCTGTAATGCAAAGGTACCAAATCACTTCCAAAAAATGTATTTTTTCCAGAAGAGGTTAAAATCTCTCCCCTTCACCACTGATCTAACAGAGAGATGTCTCGCTTCCAGGCCCTCTTTGTGAAATTTTCAGCTCTGTTGTGTGCAGATACCCAAGAAACTTCTCTTGGAGGCATCATCAAAATGCTAAAAAGATACAGTTTATTTCGTTCCACTCATCAGGTACTGCCTGAACTAGAAAGAACACAAAAACATCCTTTTCCAAATGACACAGTCATCCTGTTCCTAGCTTGCTATTGACTCTACCCAAAATGAAACCATTAACTTCTAATTTATTTATTCAGTCAAGCCTGGAGTTAATCTGCTTAGCAAGAAAAAAAGAAAACAAATAAACAAAACCTATATTTTCCAAGACAAAGAATTCAGCATGCAGCACTGTTTCAAACAATCCAGACTACATATGACAACAATATTATTGAGTTATGACTGACATTTTTCAAGTATGTCAGAAATGAACTCAGTAAGACCATATGTTCCATAAACTAAGCACCCTCTGCAGATTAATGGATTTTAAGGCTAAAAATTATGATTAGATCCCCTAGTTTTCTCTCTGCTGTCTTTCCAACTGGAGAATTTCCAGCAATTATTTCTACATATTTTATAAGATGCGGGAGGAGCAAATAACTTCTATACCATTAGAGCAAATCTCCCAGAAAGGTACTCAATTATGATTTGAAAACTTCAAAACCTAGAATATCATTTTCCTTGGCACTTTTTCAAATAAATAATCACCAACAACATTAAGAAGCTGAGTTCAGTTTCTAATTTGAATGTGTCTGGATTCAGCTCCCATCTATGGTGGGCCTTTACTAAAGCGCTTTTAAGACTCCCTATTTTCTCCCCTTGAGGAGGCTTCTTTAGTACAATCAAATTGTCTCTTGGTCTGCCTTTTTGAAAAAAAAAATATTCTTTTTTCAGGGTTATATTTCAACGATATTGCTGCACTGATCTTGTTTATAGTGTGGTCCTGCAAACCCAACACAGGTCATAATGGACTGCAGAGGACTAGTAGAAATAAATGACTGTGGAAGACTTCTTAAACTGGTTTTGCTGCCAAGGAAAGCCATGGAACAGAGATCTAGGTCACCCACTGTGTGCCGTGTCTCCAGCCCTCCCATAGCATTTGTTGCTCTTCATAACTGATGCAAGCTCACCTATTACAAACATGGATGCCTACAAGAGAACAGTCTGATATAGTTCTTGAGTTCTGACAACCTCCACCCATTTATTGAGACGTGTCAGATTGCTAGATCTGAACCCAAATAACATGGCTTCTATTAATATAGTGTACTGTGCTATTGATATTTAAATCAGAGGCACGTGTCATTAAGGAGGTATAGTATGCATCCAACTTTAAAAAAACGTAATCCCTTTCCTGAATGTTTGAGTAATTATCAACTACTGTGTAGTATAATAACACTCTGTGCAACTCTTAAAAAATTCAGTTAGTATGTCCATCTTCTATGTGATGGCAGTATCAGGAAGGACAAACAGTGCTGCATTGGCCAAATGCAGCAAATTACTGGGAATGAGAAGGAAACTGCAATGCAAAGGTACAGATTCCTGCACAGGCCATCCAGAAACAGAAGGAAGAAATGCCCAGGTTTCTCTTCTAAGATTTCTGCCTTTCCATTTCCCAGCAGACAACATTTTCCCACACAAGTTAGCATAGTCAACACTTGCACTAATGTGCTGACACTTCTTTAGGAAATTTGCCATGGGTAAAATATTCACAATTTGGTGATCTTTACGTGATTTAATTTATTTCCAGCTAACACAAACATTTAATTACTGATTTGAGTATTTGAAAAGAATACCATAAATAATTAAACATTCAGGGAAAAATCCTTCCTCCCCCTTCTCTAGGACCAGCTTAATCAAATACCTCTTCTCCCCACTTCCTACTCTCAAGTCTCTTGCTTCCGCCTTGTTTTAATTTGATTCCTCCCAACTACTTCAGTGAGGCAATGGGCTGAGCAGCAGGTTGGGGTCATCTGTGGAAGGGTTTCTTTTTGCTGCTCCTTGCTTATTCTTTGCTTTCCTCCATTGCTCCTTACCTGTTTTCTTCTGTCCCAGTGTAGGTCACCCATGGGCTGCTGTCCCCTGGGGTGTCCCTGCCCCAGTGGGAGCTGCCTGAGGGCTGCAGTCCCTCAGGGTGTGCACATCTGGCATGCTTTGACATTTACAACTGGATATTCCCCTGTTGTTTTCTAATTACAAATTACCCCAAGAAAGCATAAATGCTACAAAGTCTTAAAAACACTGAAATAATTATGTGGAAGAGTTGATATATTTACCTGTCCTTGGCTATACATTTTATGTCAAAATAGATAAATAAATAAATAAATAGCTATTTCCATAGTGCTACCTGGAGCATATCCCAAATAATATCTGAGGATTTGATTCGAGGGTTTTGTTAATATGTTGTATATTTAAAACCAGAAGATTATGGACCACCACTTAGATTTAAAAAAAAAAAAAAAAAGAAAAAGTCAAAGATGACAAAACAACATTAAACACATACTTTGCAAAGAAAAGAAGGAAATAGTTGTACTCCACTGTCCTTCATTAGATGAGCAATGAATTAAACCTGTGTATTTAAAGACATGCAAAAATCACGTCTTAGTTCTCTGCTAAGTAAGTGACAGAATCACATTAAAAGGCAGGAACCCCAGGAGGTCTCTAGATAGACCTCCTGCTGGGAGCAGGGTGAGCTGTGAGGCCAGACCAGGTTCCTTGGGGATTTATCCAGCTGGGTCTCTAAACCTCCAAGTAATTTTTCTTCCGGATTGTAGAAGGTTTCTAACTATACATAAAGTTATGAAACACATTAAGTGCAGCACAAAAAATTCAATTGCATCAGTTAGACCATATGTAAATATCTGTCTATGCTTTATTGCCAATTTACTATGCAAATACAGGAAACTTGTCACTATAAAAACATGCTAGACTGAAGGAACCTCTCAACAAGCCTTGCCATTTTGATAAGTAATTAAAGCTCATATTAGGATTCTTTAATGAAATAGAGCACCATCAACCCGCACAGTTCTCTTCTATTACTATTCATGTTTAAACCAGAAACCACCATGTGAGACAAAACTGTAATTGATTCTTGAAAGATCACTTGCTCAATATCACAACATTGCCATTGGGTGTGTGGCATTGTTTCATGGAAATAAAGCTCAAAAACTGATGACAAGTAAGCTATTGCATGTTCTCGCACTCTATGGTTTATGAGCTACTACATTCCTAGAATAAAAATAAAAACAGTAGGGTAAGAATATACCATAAAAGGGATTCAGAGATCTTTGCAAGGAGAAATTATGAACTCTGAATAATGAGGTTAAAAAAAAAAAGAAAAGAACAAAGCTAGTTTAGGTAGAAAGAGGAAAAGGAAAATATATAAACAGACAGAAAAACATGTATACTTACTTTTGGCAATGCGTATTTTGGCAACTTCATCTGTACAAAGCCATTGCGACGGTAAGACACATAATACTTGGTCCGATTTGCTGATGTTGTCTATACAAAGCAAAAACAGAACACTATGATAGTTTACATTAAATCTAAAGAATCTGCAATAGAAGACTATTTTTTAACCTGCAACTGAAATATATAGCTATTACTTCTATTACATATGATCAATTTGCACAGTGTACTGTATTTATTCTAAAAGAATAAATAAAAAATTGTGAGAAAATAGACTCCAAAAAGACTCAAATTCTCATGCTCTTCCCCTCTTTAGGAAGAAAAAAAAAAGTTAGTTACTTCCTTCTTTTGCAATTTCAGCTGTCATGGGTGATACCTGAGACTTCAGCATTTCACTGTCCCCAATTCTTACTGATATCTCAGTACTCATAGGCTTCCCACATTTCTGCCCTTTCATAGAAATCCAGGCTGCAGCACCCTCCTGGTAAGAGGTCAAGAGGAGATACACTGGCCATGAACACCAGGTACCTCAAGGGCAAGTGGTACTCCAACAGCGCTATTCAAAGCAGAGCAATAAAGGCTAAAGAAATTCCACTAACATTATATAAAGCATTAGCTATCTTTGACTATTATTTTCTACACAGGATAAAACATTTCCCAGTGCAAGATGATGACATGCTGCATGGAGGATAATGATGCACTTCTGAATCCATTGATTGGTCAGTTTGAAAGTCAGCGATACCTCCTGAAGACACAATTACATCCTTAAATAGAGAGGTTAAACATGCATTTCAAGTGCCTGCATGTGTGGAACTGAAGACAGATTAGGTTTTATGTAAAATACTTGAGGGCCTATGAAGATTTTCACTGAAGAAAGCCAACAGAAATGTGCATTGAAAGGAACACCACTGTATGACTATTGCCCATTAGTTCCTTTCTCCTCTTTGTAATAGCAGATACACTGTTTATTTTAAGACTTTTACCTTGTTCATAAAAAAAATCAATGCAAATATTGTTCCAAAGTACCAAAAGGAACATTCTAAATAACCATTGATAAAAATACTCAACTAAGAGCTTACCTAGCTTTTTCTAGTCAGAAATTTAACACCAAAATCTGTGCCAGTATATAAATCGCACATTTCCAACTAAGTCTCTTGAGCCCCATCAGATTAGATTAGCAAAGGTTTTAGCCTTTTGTAAACAATATTTCACATTTTTTTCACATTTTTTCCCCACCGAAGATCAGCTTGGTAATGGCTATCCAGTCATTTTCACTAAGTTTATAGAGGGTGGCTGCTTTGCAGGAACAGACTGGTCAAAAAAGAAAACGGAAGAAGTGAAATGAAATGTGCAAAATTTTTCTCTGGTTGCCCAAGACAAATCAGATTGTGTAACAGAAGCACAAACTCACTTTCTTTCTTTGTCTTAGAAAATCCATTTAAAATCCTACCCTAATCTCACTTTTTTTCTCCTCAACTTTTGTGTTTAAAAAGGGAATCTTATTTGGAAAACAGCCTATCCTGAAGCATGCAAACTTGGCTTGGCAAAAATAGAGTTGATGCATGATAGCAAGTCCACCTGCCTGAATATTTTCAAATCTCAAAGTATTTAACATTATAAT
>KZ505937.1:226881-265384 GCA_002844005.1 Limosa lapponica baueri
TAAATGGCAGTCTTATCCATCTTTTAATAGCTTTCTTGTTCATTATGCATTTATTTTATGTCACTTGTTTTAAATGACTGAAGATGATGCAAGGCAGCAGAGAATCGGAGTGGAAGCAGCTCATTGTGTCAAGCCTCACTGACATTAAAGGCTGGTCTGTGCTTAAAAACAGTGTTGAAGCTTTAATCCTCCCACTAAAATCACCTCTGAAACTGTCTGACTGTCAGTGCAAACTGGAAAAGAAATGAGTATTAGAAAGTTCCTGATCTTCATGGATACAGATGTACTAAAGAAATGGGGTTGAGATCTTCCTCTAAGATGGTAAAAGACTGAGATTCAGGCCAGGATTAGCAGCAGAGACCTGTAAAGCTCTGATTCACAGCTGAGGGGATGTGAGCGATGCCAGGGGCAGTAAGACAGTCTCAAACTTTCCTCTTTTTTGCACAGATGATTCCGTCCCATCTTCTTTCTGGCAGTTACTGCTGTGATATTAAGGGGATTCCCTGGTCTGATTCTAACTCACATAGAAATATTCTAACTTACATAGCAATATTTTAGTCTAGTGATAAAATAATTTCCATGTGGTCTCAAAAGTATGTCGTTTCTCAGACGTGCAGCTGCTGTGTGGTTTCACTGGAGCAGTTGTGTCCTGCATCACACCTCAGGGGTGGCTGCAGTTCAGCTGCAACTGTAGCATCCCAGAGTTACCTTCCATCCTCCATAACATAGATATGGCCAACTGTAAATCAATGTAGCAATAAAAGAGATATATATTATATTCTGTGAATTACTGCAGGTAAGTCTGAAAAGACTGGAGATGTTTCCCCTTTATGTGGAACACATGCACATCTCATGTACTGGCACTGACATCTCAAATCTACAGAGACAACATTACCAATGGCATCATTTTGCTAGTAGCGACTGTCCATTACTTTATGTCTACATTTCCAGGTTGCACTTCCATTTTGTGTTTGCCCATGCCTGGCATGAGACAGAACAACAACAACTTGAGATGCAATTATACAAGGTGGCTGGCAAAACAAAATGCTTGAAAAGGAAGCAGCCTGTGTTTTGCTGAGCACAGCAGTCCAGAAGTGCACATGGTGAGAAGCACTTCTTACCATCTACACACCGTGAAATGGATTTTAGAGTGTGCCTGGGGGGATCCACAGATAATACCACCTTTGAGCAAAACAGGTGCCACGAGTGCTAGACCTGAGCTGAAAAATGCCTACTTTAACGCAAAAATAATTTTCAAAATTCATTTTGCTGTTTCTTCATGGTGCTAAATGTTCTAAGCCATGTGAGCCTTCGAAAACACTACGGTAAATGAGAGGAGAACAGATCTTTTGTCTCTTCATCAATTAACACATCCTTTTGGAAGAAACAGCCACAATGGGGGAAAGATGCACAGAAGCCAATCTGATGTACACTGAGGCAATGATGGGGAGAGCTAGCCATCACCACAGCATTGCTTTCCTGCGAGAGTCAACAAACAAGCCTTCGGAACAAGCAAATCATATCAAAGTAAGGGAAAAATTATAGCCAATCACTGAAGAAAGTACAAGCAACTTTCCCAGGAAAACCTTAAAAACCAGCTAAGACATAACCTTTCTTTCAGAAATTTGTAGCTCTGACAGATTTAAATCATAACCAGTCCTGAGCATAGAAAACGCCATGAATTTAAGTGTGCCTGAGCTTGGTGCCATAAGGCTGATGGAGTCCCAGCCCAGGTTTCTGCATGCAGGTTTTATAGTTTGGGAATGAAATAACTCCAGTGCAATTTGGGTGGTCAGAAGTTGCTCCAAGCTTCCCAGCTATGGCCATTTCACTCTTTTGCTTCCTAAGTGCAGCTGTATAAATTCTTTCCCAGGAAAACCTCTCCACAAAAGAATCCATGTGAAGAAGCAGAGCCACTACTATGTCAGTGGCTTTTCTTGGATGCTCTTCTCAGGTAACCTTTTTGAATGATGGAGGTACTGGAAAGGGCCCAGAAGAGGTTCTAGCATAAAAACAAAAGGGTTGCATTTTGCTTAACATACAAGACTATTTATAAAAAGTAATTTTGAACTATACTATCTATTTGAAAGTTTCTGTCTTGTTAAAGCTAGGTCAGTGAGAAATTAAAATCAACCTAAACAGGCAACTGGTTGCATTAATTAAAGATGCATTGGGTTATTTTTCCTGATAAAGGAATGCTTTGTTCCATTTAAAAATTCATAAATCACCATTCATGCTCTGTAACAGATTTCTCCATGCTTCTAAATTACAATGTTGCTGCACTGTTTAAAATTTTATTTTTGAATTTGAAAATGGACAGTCTTTCCAGAAGGTAGAGACCAGCGGTACCTGAAGAAATATGTAGTCATCCTGCACAGTCAGAGAATCCCGATCAGTGCCACCAGCAAACTGGACTGTCATTGTCTTATCAGAGCAATTTTGAATCTGGCAAGTGATGTAACGATAACCTGAGGGAAGAGAGACAGAAGCATATGACAAGGCTATCAAGGGAAAAAGAAGCAAGCAGTATAAAATGTTATTCATGTAGGGAAAGTGCTGCCTTTGCCAGTCGAGTTAGTTGTAAAATTATTACATTAAACCCTCATACAAGAGTTTTTCAATCTCCAATGCGCTGAGAATATATTAACTGCTTACAGTTCAGATCTTTCCCGGGAGGCAGCCTGTTATTATCCAAATTTTGCTGGTCCAGAGAGATTAGGGGTTAGATGAATGAGACGTTCATGGGTGGGGATAACAGAAGGAGCCTCTTTTCTCACTTAACCTATGCACAGAGCCGAATTATTCACTTGGAGAAACAGCAGCCTGACACAACATAACTGAAATCAATAGATCAACCCCAGTATAAAAATGTGATGAGTGAGAAGAGAATCAGACTCCACTTAATAGATAGCATGTGGAATCTTAAAGGCTATTTTTAAAGCTCTGTAGGAAAGTTAAGACACACTATTAACACACTATTGGAAATGCTCTGTTGGGGCAGGTCTTCTATATTGAGAGTTAATTCATTGCTGGAAAGGCCTGGACTGCTCTATATCAGGGAAGGCCATGGCCTCTCTCTTGCTTTCCAGTTAGCAATGGGCAAGGAATATCCTCTCTGCCAGGGCTGTGAGAACAGCATCAATGCATCTTTGATGCAATCTGCTCTGATACAAGAGAGCAGAACCAACAATCATATCTCACACTAGCTTTGGCCCAAACACCCTCTAGATTCAAGCCCTTGTACAGCTTAACCTTCATCACAAGCTTCTGAGCACAAAATACTTGAGCGACTTTCCCAAGTGCAGTGAGAAAAATGTTATATACACAATCCTGTGTCCAGATCACTAATTGTCCCCACGCTCCAGATAAAGTATGAAAGAGCAAATAATGCACTTCCATGCATGTGTTTCATTACTTTTACAGTGTGATAGGAAATGCATTCCACACTTAATGACTTTCAATTAGAAAAGGCAAATCAGTATGCTAGATACAAGTATTTGTTTTAAAATCTGGATCTGTTTAAGAGGCAGCTAGAGTCAATCAAAATTCTCCCACTGTCCAAATCATCACCACAAGGATATCTGAGCAAGCATAGCAATGGGCCATCAAAAAGCCTTGCAGCTATTCATAATTCACATGACAAGTATTATAGTTCTTCCTCAGATAGGTAGTACAAAGACACTGTTTCCACTAAAATCAATGGTGATGCTTCTACTGACCATAAGTGCACAAAGTCAGTTTGTTGAGAACCCAGCCAGGAAATATTTCATGAGACTTTTTCTTTTTCTGCTATTTGTGTTAACTGGAAAAAAAAAAGTCAAAGCTTTCCATCCAACTCCTGAAGAATCTTCTTACATTGTCTCTAAACAGAGCAGCTGATGGGGTGTGTAGGGGTCACCAAGTCTCAGAAATATCACTACTGAAAGATTTAGAAACTTTGTCATCCAGAATTTAACATGGATTTAACTTAATTTAACTAATTTAACTTTGATTTTTAACTGGGCTGAAATGAAGAAAAGCTACTGGATCAGGGAGAGGCAAACTGTGCATTCTTTACAACTCATTTTTAAGACTGCACGGAACTTAGATGATCTGAGTCAAGGAATTAAATTATCTTTCGAGAGTACAATTGGTAACAAGAAACTATACAAGCTTTTGGAATCATGGTGACTCTTTAGTACAGCACATCCTGACTGCTAATCTGCTTTTTCATTTATTTTCCCTTTGAAGTCTCATAGTATGCTATATACTGTAACACGAGGAAATTCTCAGAGATGGTGGTTAGTGCAGTAGGATTGACATATGCAACAATTCACTTTAACAGATACTTACCCAGCACTAACACTGCATTGCCAGTTTTATTTGCAAATCAGGAAAAAATGTTCAATGTTTAACTGCCAGAATAAATTGCACTATTAATGGACATTTTCAACGGAGCATAGCATCTTGACGTCAATTCATCTTAGAGTGGAAAACAAGTAAATTCTAAATTATACTTTATTTTTATATAACAGGACAGCTTTGCTGACTACAGAAAAACAGAGAAAGGATCTGACTTGCACAATTTCTCTTCTGACTAGTTTTAAAAACAATCCAGAAAGCACTCTCTAAAACAAAGAGAAATGACTATACACTAGGGTATCAATTGATAACATTTTCATTTGCATACCTCCACTGGGGTCCTGGATTTCCATATGAACTAAATCAGGGTCTCCATCAACTCCAGCAACAGCCCTGAGAATATAATATAATCAAGTTATGCAGAGCCAGCTACAGAATAATCATTATGTGGATGGAGAAAAGAGAGGATTTCATGCTAACCAGCTTTAACATTCTAGCTGGGAAATTAAAATAAACCCCATTTGTAATGCACTATTACTAACATCAAAATAGAAACTAATTTTTCTGTACTTGACATATATTTTTCTTAAATTTCTTTTGAATGTCTTTTACTAAAATATGCACACAAATAGGAACAATTGGAGAACAGAACAGATATAGGTATGAAATTGGAAACAAAACTTCATAATCATAAATGGATAAATATACACACAAGAGATATGCACACACTCACATGCACTGCCAAGCGCTAGAGCATCTTTTTACAATTACCTTTGACATTTGAGACTACAAGGCAGATTTAGTGCTAAAAAAGACTTAGATTCCGTTCTTATTAGAAATATCTTAAACTTGACACATGCCTTCCATAATGAATTGATACATTTTTGAATAGTATATTCAGGAGAAGAGGAGATTCTGCCTTGACAAAGGAAGAAAGTGAAGAATAATTTTGAGAAGAATATCCTGAGAAGGAATTTCAGCCGGAATTGATCAGGGTGCAGTTTAACTTTGAAAAGGTATAATGGGAATACCAGCTGATTTTCTCTTAATATCTCCCATGTCAAATATGCTCAGCCAAAAGATGAGTTTTCTATCCTCAGGGCTTCCATCCCAACCTGGGAACGGCAGCCCCAGCTGCGCTTTTTTCTGGCCCTTCCATTGTTATTAATCAGGCAGATTCTGCAGAGAAAGCTTTGAGCCGACAGTCGTGCTGTCACTAAGCAAAGCAGAATCCAGCCCGACTCCCATAGCTACATTGCTTTTCACAAGGCTCTTCACTGGCACCGTAAGAGTCCGTCGAGTCAGCAGATGTGGGTTGAAGACACGCAAAGGAGATACACTGAATGATAAAGTGCAGCTGGACGCAGATATTAAAAAGGCCCATTAAAATACTTAAGAGAAAATTATCGTTTTGATACAATTATTAATAATCAAGTGCAATAAAACTATACTTTGGATTGAAATTACATCACTGTTTAATGATTTTAATAGCATTGATTTATGAGGAGCGGTTAAAAATCAGGCTCAGTAATTGGTGGCTCCTTGGGAATGCAGGCCAGGGGGAAGAGACTGGATGATTTCCACTGCTGCATAACAACCAGAAATAATCACATATGGTGTTTTTCCTTAATAGGATAAACGATCATTCTGAGCAAGGAAGGGGAGGGATGAGCCCCCGCCAAGCCATGAGATGTGAAGGAAACTTCTAGTGGAATTTTTTTAGTAAATGCATGAAAAAATCTTCCATTTATTAAGAAAATGGTCTCTGAAAAACAAATTATTCTAGCATTTTGGAGGGAACACATTAAGTCAGAGAAGATGTTACATTCATTGAGGTCTGATAAGAATATATCTGAGCAGAGGGAAGGGATCTGTGAACTTTTTTGCTGTGTGCACTGTATCTATTTTTCTAGATGTTCACCACACACCAAATCAAACCTGCTATCAACTCTGCAGTCAGCTTTTTGAAGGAAGAAAATTGTGTTTGCTGAATATTTTATTTTTTGTGCTGGACTTCACGCAGCTGAACCACAAACTAAACTAAAAAAAACTTTGGGGCTGAAATTTTCCAAGGCTCAGCCTGATTGGCATCAATAATGCAAAGACAGTTTTTGGGTACTTCTGAAACAACCTCTTATATCTATAATTTATCACACACAATTTCATAAGCACAGTTTGAGATATTTGTCAACATATTTACCTTCTTATACTTCTTTCAACAGCTCAGAAATTACAATGATCTTGTCTACTGTGTTCCTTCTAACAGTGGCAGCTGGCACAAGTAGCCTCTAATCCCGTTTCCAGTGTAATCTTTTAGTGCAAGAGGTTGTAACTGATCTGTTTAAATGAACACTGCCTCAACACAGAAAATGAAAGTTTCCAACCCAGACTACTTTTCTCCTTTCAACTTCTATTTGAGTAGATGTCAATAAATCACGTGGAAGGTTTTTTTTAACCCACCCAGAAAAAAGCAATACCTCTTTCCCCCTTGAAGTTCAGACATTTCCCCTGCTCCCCCTTTTAGAACTACCCTTCATTATTCGGAAGAACAGTTACTTCCCTTCCAAAGGGTAAGTCCTCTCTTCCTAAACCAGCTGGATCACCTAACAGGATGCCCATTGACTATAACGGTCATTTAGGATGACAGCTCCACACTGCAGTTTGACAAGCATTTCTCCTCATTGCTCTACCAGACTAAGGCACCCTATTCTGTGTCTTGCCTCTCCTTCACTGCCTCAGAAATCCCATTGAGCTTGCCAGGTCCCAGTGTTGAAAATTATCTAATTTAAAGGTGATCCTACAAAGATGGAAGATACAAGGCTGATGAACGAAACTATCATCAAGATATACCTATAGGTCTCTAATTTTAGACAAGTCTAACAGGTAAGATCCACCCTTTCAGTGCAGATTTTATCCATTCTGAATGGCATAAATTAAGTAAACAGAATATTTCAAAAATATATTTTGTGGTTTTCATTACCATAATTGTACAGATGAGCTATAACAGCAGAAACTCTGTTTACTCAGTGAAGACATTACACCCTCAAAGTCTTCTTTAGAATGTCAGCTTTAGAGCAGAGTCTCCAAACTCTGGGTAAAGTCCCTCTACCCATCTTTACAAACACTTAGAAATAGGTCTTTCTTCTTTTATTGAAAAAAAAGACCCCATCTATTATAGCTGCTAAGAAAATCTTCAGAACAGAGTATAACTAATGCAGAGAACTTGAAGCTATTTCCCTGAAGAATAAACTAATCTACTCATTTCAGTGGACTCCTCTGCCAACAGTACTTTAACAAGCAATATTGTTATTTCACTTGTGCTTAAATCATGAATCAAAGAAAAGTCGCATGACACTATGCAGGCTAAACAGTCTGGGTCCCTCTGCCCATGTGATATAGCTTTCTTAAAATGGTGGGCAAAATACAGTAAATGATCCACTTAAAACGAAGGGTCAATTATATGTTTTTTCATACAGAGGGAAAATGTAAGACAATTTTTTTTTTTCATTTTCATTTACAAACTTACTACTACCACAACATAAATGCATTGTACCAGTGCAAGGATTGTGTCCACATATCCATTCACAAGTACAGTGTACCTCAGCTGGCTTTAGGACATGACCTCTTCTGTCTTATAAAGCATAGATACAATGGACTCTGATAATCCAACAGCTTCTTCCTTTTTAGTTGATATTTCAGCATCAATTTTTAACTTTATTTCTTCCCCAAACAGAACAAGCACTTTCTCAGGAACTATCTATTTTTCTTAATTTCAGTAGGGTTTTTGGCTTGGCTTGGTTAGAATTCCCCACTTTTCTTCTCAGAGTAGTTTGCAATGAAAATGGTCATATCTCAGCAATCTGGGCCCATTTCTTAGTTTATTTGTTTTACTTGGGTAAAGGAGGGCTTGCCACTGAATTCAGGGTTTTATGGTTTGGGTTGTTTTTGCGCTTTACACTCAACTGTTAAAATTTCCATTGAAATTCAGAAAAACTTTAATTTTAGATCAGACAAGTCTTCCTCTAGGAGGAGAAATATCTCTTGACCAAGTATATCATGCTGGATAAAGCAAGTGCAACACACCAGCACTTCAGATCACGTAACACTGTGGTTACAACACTTCAGAATTAAAATAGCCCAACTTGATTGCAGGGTGGTATAAATATAGGCAGGCTCAATATGCTTCTTCCCTTTCCTGTGAACACAAGTTCCCATCATCTCCCTTGTGCTTGTCTGACACCACGTTGAGCCTCTTGGGAAAACTAATCCTGCAGAATGTAATTTTAGAACTTTTTGGAGGGATTAGTTCTCTGCTTCTTAAGTTATCAGATCACGGTTGAGCCCCAACCCTGGGGAAGAAAACCAGCAAGATACCCCCTTTTGGTGGTGCAGAGGTGAAATTGTCACAGTGCCAGCACGGCTTTGTGCACGTCTAACCTCTTTTATGTCATAAAGCTGCATCTAATAAAACACGATGAGAAGCAGAAGGAAATTCAGGGCACCTTTGTTTCCATTCAGGCCTGAATTTGGTCTCCTGAGGGACACCTTCTTTATACAGTTTTTTAGACTTTACTGAAGTTCTCCTGAAAGATTAGCTGTTGTATGATCTAATTCTTCACGTCTCTGCATTAGTGCTCCAGCAGGTAATTCCACTGACCTTAACAGCATTACATCAGCATGAAAATGGTGCAATGGAGGGGACTAACAAGCCCTCTGCATCTGCCTTGGTCTGTGTAGAAATGTATAGTCCACGATACGATCATTAGGTATTTTATATTTTTAAATAACCATGGTACAATTCTAAGAATTTAGAATTTTCTGTTAAGAATTCCAATTATGAGACCTTTGGTATTATTTTAATAATAATTTTTCTTTTATTCAGCTACCTCTCTTCTTCACAAACTGCCCCAGTATCTTATTCTAGTTGCATGCAGTATTAGAAAAACACCAATACTCACCTGAAATTTGATATTTATTTAATATACATGAACAAAAATTACCACTGATATAATACTATGCATCTCAAAATGTGAATCATAAGCATCAGTCCCTTATTGGATAATTATGATTCATATTTTACTTCAAGCAGGAAACACTTCTTTGTTTCCAGTAGTTCGGGCTCATTTTGTAGGGGAGCAGTTGTCTGCAAACGCTAATCAAGTAGAATCAGCTATGGGCATATATCTTCTCTACCACCAATGGATCTCTTCATTGTTAAATTTTTGATGCAGTTCACTTGGGTGCATATTAATGAAGAGACATCTTCAAACAGGACATCTGAAATCAAAACCAAATCAAAACAAACCTGCTCACTGCTGTGCAGGAGCCTCCAATCAAAGGTCACATGGAAACTTGCCAGTCTCCTCAATCTGCCTCTCTCATAATATTTGAATATTAAGTTTATCCAAAAAGTAACAAGTTCTCTGTTTGTACTGCCTGATTTCTAGCAATAGGCTTAAGGGCAATGCTTTCCTTAGAAAGTAAGTCAAAAGCATGCAAAATTTTTTGCTGAGTAGCTTAAAATGGTATTGACTCTTGGCAACCTGGTTACTCAGGGAGACAAAACTATGATTTGATTCATACAAGCTAAAAATGCATTTGATTATGACTTATTTGTGTTTCAGGCCTTGCCACCTTTGTATCTGCTTTGAAAGACATACCTTCAATGATTCAGTCAATGTCCTATGCAGCTGATGTGTGCTGCTACTTATTTACTCCCTGTGCTCCAATGCTTTTTAACAAAAACATTTTTCCTGCCACCTTTATCCAAACAGCAGAGCTGGAGTGGTTTGTCATTGCCATGGATTGACCTCAGCTGGCCACCAGGTGCCCAGGAAGCTGCTCTATCACTCCCCCTTCTTAAGAGGACAGGAGTAGAAAATAAGATGAAAAGCTTATGGGTTGATATAAAGACAGAGAGATAGCTCACCAATTACTATCACAGGTGAAACAGACTTGACTTGGGGAAGATTAATTTAATTTATTGCCAATTAGTAACAGAGTAGGATAGTGAGAAAAAAATCCACAAAACTAAAAAACCCCTTCTCCTCCGATTCCGCTTCACTCCTTGACTCTTCTAAGCCCTCTGATTGTGCAGCCCGGGGGGATGGGGAATGGGAGTTGGCGGTCAGTTCATCACATGTTATCTCTGCTACTCCTTCCTCCTCATGCTCTTCCCCTGCTCCATCATGGTGTCCCTCCCATGGGAGACAGTCCTTCACAAACTTCTCAAGCGTGGGTCCTTCCCATGGGGTGCAGTCTTTCAGGAACAGACGGCTCCAGCATGGGTCCCCGTGAGGCCACAGATCCTACCAGCAAACCTGCTCCAGTGTGGGCTCCTCTCCATGGGATCACAGGTCTTGCCAGGAGCCTGCTCCAGCACAGGCTCTCCACAGAGTCACAGTCTCCTTCAGGCATCCACCTGCTCCAGCATGGAGTCCTCCACGGGCTGCAGGTAGATATCTGCTCCACTGTGGACCTCCACAGGCTGCAGGGGAACACCCTGCCTCACCATGGTCTTCACCACAGGCTGCAAGGGAATCTCTGCTTTGGCACCTGGAGCACCTCCTCCCCCTCCTTCTTCACTGACCTTGGCGTCTGCAGAGTTATTTCTTTCACATTTTTCTCGCTCCTATCTCCCAGAGGCCGTTGTGCAGCTTTTTTACCCTTTCTTAACTATGTTACCACAGAGGTGCCACTAGTGTCACTCATGGGCTCACCTTTGGCCAGCAGTGAGTCTGTCTTGGAGCCGGCTGGAACTGCCTCTGTCTGACATGGGGGCAGACCCTGGCCTCTTCTCACAGAAACCCTGAACACCCCTGCTACCAAACCTTGCCACATAAACCCAATAGAGCCATACACATTAGCACACAGAAAGAAATGGAAACAAATACCATCCAAGTGATTAAGTCACACGTAAGAATGACTGCCCACAAGGATTCTTGGCTTCCCACGCAAGAGCCTTTCCCACAAAATTCAATGTTAAAGGCTCAATGAAATCCTCTTTGCATTTCTTTTTCCTTCAGGGCATAACATCGCTGAAATCTCCTCTTTCACCCGACACTTGAATAGCCAGGGACCCGCTACACTTGACATTAATGGGTAGGGCTGTGATTGATTACTCTTGTGGGATTTCATGATGAGAACAGAACTTCAGTCCCCTGAGAACAACTGTTTTACCCAAATAAACTCATCATTTTTTATTTTTGTGTTCTCACCTCTCCTGAAAATGGAGAACCTACAGTTAAAAATAAGAGTAACAGATACCCATAGCATAAGATCCACATATTCTAGTGTGTCAAGGATAAAGCATTTCTAAGGCTCTAGACAGAGTCATAAAGGAAATGTGCTGGGCCTAATTCTCTGGTAATTACCAATTCATGACTTACTGTCCTGGGGTATGTTTGTGCTGGTGTAGACAGCTGATTCACAATCTATTCTTTGCTTATGTATTACTAAGTTCTATTTTGAGAAATCAAAAGGAACTGAACTGGTGCATAAGCCTTGGGGACTGAAAAGAATAGCAGCAGAGCCAGAGGAATCCCAAACTGCCTACTCTCTCTTCCTCTCAAGGACTACCATATAATACACCTTTCTGAAACCAATTACATACCATGTGATGTGTGGGTGCTTAATGTTTGGCTGGGATAGGTTATAGCTCTCTGCATTCCCTCCTACAAATACACCAAGAACTGCAAAAAGTATTTATAAAGGATGGGTAGTATAGCATCCCTTAAACAGAAAGCATCACACTGGGGCAATAGTACATGACCAGTTGCAGTTTACATGCAGCAGTAAAACTGGTCACAGTAATCAATGTATCAATGTTTCTTAATTTGAAAGCACAAGAAATCGCTCAAAATTAAAACTTTTCAGACTAAAAAACCCCAAAGGATTTGAATCTTCCTATCTAATGTCTATATAGAAATTAAAGGTTTATTTTCTAAATGTTGATACAAAATTATTTTTTTGTTTTGAATTACAGTGTGACAGCATTTCATTTTATTAAGTTAATTTCAAATCCGCATTTTGCAATTTTGCTTTGAAAAATAAAAAAAAGCTTTTTAATAAACAATGTCAGAGCAATTATTTTCAGTATCTCCATATTTTATGAACAGGGTTTTCCCCCTATATTTTGATTTTTTCATTTCAACTTGAATGAGAGAACAAAGAAAAATAAAGAATTTTCTAGAACACGTTTGTTTTGAAACCATCTTTACATCTATCAGATGTAGCACTGAGGGACGCGGTTTAGTGGTAACTTGGCAGTGGACTTGATGATCTTAAAGGTCTCTTCCAAGAAAAACAATTCTATGATTCTATCTGCAGCCTTGCAGCTCTTTTGATTTTAGAATAGAATGGACTAGACTAGAATATTTTCAGTTGGAAGGAACTTACAATGGCCATCTAGTCCGACTGCCTGACCACTTCAGAGCTGACCAAAAGTTAAAACATGTTGTTATGGACATTGTCCAAATACCTCTTAAACACTGACAGGCTTGGGGCAATGACCACCTCTCTAGGAAGCCTGTTGCCTCATATGATGCTAAGAGAAGACAACCTACTATGAAGGATTGATCAATTTTCCTTTCCAAAAGAATAAATGAAGCAAATTGGGAAAAAGGCTGGTAAGAAAATTCCACACTGTATCACAGATGGGAAGAAAATATTCTGTGCTCCTAAAATATAGTTGGTAGTATACACTTCCCACTGATACCAATAGTCTTTTCGTTAGTTTCATTATCATGAAAGACCAAATTCCATACATTAAATCTGCAAAGATACTTCAGAGATGGTCCAGAACACCTGAAAAGCAAATAAAGCCTAGAAGATTATTTTAACATATTGCTTCTAAACTTGCAGTATAAGATCTGAACATAAATAGTTTAAAATACTCAGTCCCTAACTGACCTTCCCTTAGTATAAATATATAAGACATGCCATTAAATTAATTGCATTTGGATTTTCATTGAGTAAAAAAAAAAAAATTGTTTCTTCAGGAAATGCATGAAGATCTGGCTGCTGCTGGAGGCACAGAAAAAAATTGTTTTTACAAAGCACAGGAAAATATTATGACTGATAATATTTGTAGTTACCACGCTGAAATAACAATCTTAGGCTATATAACCAACTTCAGTGGCAAAGCTCGACTGAAATCAAAGAAGAAAGATTTGCTAAGGATCTGCCCAGTGAAATGTTGTTGGCACAACCAGCCAGTATCAGCAAGACACACGCCCTCATTTATAGAGATGTACAATTAGTTTGAATTAACTTCACCTATCTTTAACACAGCAGATGTTATACATTGCCAAGAAAACAATACTGGACTTAGTGTCCTAATAGTCAAGGTATGAAAAAGCCCGTATTCTTACATCTGTCGAAAACTACACAAATACTTGTTTCTATCTAGCACTCAGATAACTCAGGTGACGAAGGCCAAAAAAGTTTCATATAATGGCAGATTAACTTCCACTGGAAGGCCATCACGTCCAACCCTTCCCCTTGCAGCACATTCTTTATATATTGCAATGTTCCGTATGATATTAGAAGTAAAATATATATCTTTATTTCTATAGAAGTTTAAGAGAAGGACCATTTGGTACTGATTAGGCACTAAACTCCCAAATCCTTGCAGTTGCTGGGTGATACAGTTCTTGAGAGAAACCAGAATAGTCTATATACAGAAAAGGGGAAAACAAAAACCTATAAAATAGTTCTAGTCGTCATAAATCTACAGATTTTTAGAATTTATTTTTCTTATCCGAGAGGAATGTGATGTTATGAATAACTATGACTTTGAAGTACTACATGAGAATTATTCCTATCAAAGCTCCAGGACGCTTCCCTGATTGTGTCTGCATGATTTACGGATTCTGACACACAGCAAAATACAGACTTAATATTAAACATGCACTTGTTGGCTTTAATTCTTACATACAAAAATCACTGAGAGATTGTTTGAGTCAGAGCAAAACTGACACATATCTCAGTGGTATGCTATGGTTTTCATAATTTAAGTGTGCTAAATATATCTTGACACAGATAAGAAAAGCATCTTTACACAATCTGCAAGACAGAGGCCTCCACGGTTCTTCCTTACCTGTTAGTAACTCTGACGGTTTTCAGACCTAATACATTTGAAAATTTTCTTTGATTAAAGACAGAGAGCCACATGCTCTCCTGATTTACACTTTACATAATCTTGCTAAGGAAAAATCAGTTTTAAGCAGATAGACATTTCTGACCCACTGTGTTGCTTCTCAATGTTTATACCCTTTCACACGGTAGTTAAGAGACCTGTAAAGTGTATTGCCTATGAAACCTCAGGTGCTGCGTAGTTCTTCAAGAAGGCTATATTTTGCAGGAGTAAGTAAGCAGGAAGTGTCAGACTCATCCAAGTAATTCAGCAGAAAAGTTTGAGACAAACTGGAGTAAATCAGATGGGTGTTACTTAAAACGAACTGCAGGCTGATGTTATAAATGTACGCCCACAAAGTAGGTTGCAGAGCAAAGAAGAGGCACTTGGAAGTGCGAAAAAGCTCCCTTGATACATCCAGGGATAATTACACCGACAGGGCAGAAAGGCAGGTTAGGTGTTGTGCTCCCAGCTCTTTGAAACATGGTTTAACCTGTCCACCGGTCCCTGCCCTGGCTTACAACCTCCCCCCTGCCCAGCTTCAGCAGCAGCACACATGCCAGCACACCTTTGGACTCGCTAAGTTTTGGCCAATGGCCAATGTAAGAGCTCTGCGTGCTCTGTAACCTCTACTCCAGCAGTTTAAGCAGGTTGGGGTTTTGTTTGCTTTGGTTTTCCCCAACTACGGGAGTATCTATTTCAACTCAAGAGAAAAGCAACTACCTGAAGAACAAGGAGGATCACAGCATGAATGCCAAACACACTGCAAATCTTGCAACCAAGATCAGGTAAATCCATTTCAATACTGGCAACACCACTAACAAACCACAAAATATTTCTAAAAGCCAGATATGGCTCCACAGACATGTGGATAATTATATTTTTCGTAACTGACAAAGATCAGAGTCCTTCTTGAACTAAAATCAAAGTCATTTAAGGAACAGAAGTGTCTATCATGTTATGACTAATCCTGTAATAAAGAATACCAATTATTGGTAATGATACAGTTATGCATAGTCCATACTTATACACTGAAGTAAAAAGTGAAAGGGGGAATTCTTTGGCTTTTTCAGTAGAAATCAGATAAATGTTGAATGTGCAAACTGACCATTTTAAAATAGTAAATCAATTAAAAACACTATCAAAAGTTTAATTTCAGTGTAAAAGAAGTTATACACTTTTCAAATTAATTTCATTTGTATAAAAACCAGGCATTGACTTACTCATTTTGTCAACCTGCTTAAATCACTTCTTAAACATTTTGAGAGACTGCAAAATATTTGAGCTGAACATGAAATCATTTGATATATGTGTACTCGATAAAGTCATATGTTTCACCAGTTTCCTTAATAGCTTAAGTTTATATACGACTCCAGTTAATAGGTCTGATTCAACCTCTCTTAAAAAAACATTATAGAATTTTGTCTGCAAAGAGACTGCTCTCCTTTCTAAAGATCAATTTCACCAGTAAAACAAAGAGCAATTTCATTGGACATTATAGCTCTCTTTAAATCTTGGGCTCCATAGATCCAGACCTATAACCCCTATACGTGCTGACACTCAGTATGATCACTGGCATGAGTATGAATTTGCAATAGTGGCTGCAGCAATACTGACAATCTGCAAAAGACACCAAGGCTTGTACTGTCCCTATCAGTACTCCTGGAAACATTTTTCTTGATTAGAATGAAATATTTTTGCTGTTCCTTTTTTATTTGGAAAATAACAGACTTCTTACCAAAAAATATGATCTTTTGAAACTCGCTCCTGCAGAAGGATCCATTTTTTCCCCAAGTCAATGGATACATAAACCTACCAACAGAAAAAAAAATAAATTAGATGATAGGAAACTGTTAATGTTGTACATCTTCAAAGACAGGCCCTATGTCACTATTAAAATGACAGATTGCACACCAATAAAAAAAAAAAAAATCATTACCAGGAGCTCTCTATAATGTTTTTCAGAGTAATAACCTTTCATAGAGAGAATCTTTTAAAATATAATCTATAATGAACAAAACTCGGTGACAATGTCTTCTTGTTTACCATGAAAACAATTCACTGTTCATTTTGGGTCAGATTCTTTTTTACTTCAGCATGATTACACAGAGGACTGGTAAAAGGACACTTTTCTTCCTCTTCTTCCCAGTCATTGACCAAACAAGTACAAATACTCCCTTTATGCTTCAAGCCTTTATTCCACCAAAAATACTTAAGCTAGGAAGTCAATGGATTTAGAAGTCTGTTAAAATAAGACCAAAAGATATTAGAGAAATGCTTAAGAGATTTGATGAGGAGAGATGCACTTAAGAGCTTGCTTCATGGGTACCAATTTATGACCCATGAGAAATGGTCACTCAGCGTGTAGAGGCAGATGATGGCCTGGAGGAGGAGGTCTCCAGCTCCACCTTCCTTTTGAACAGTTCACCCCTGGTAAAAAAGCAAATGCTAATAATATGGACAGATATCAAGAGTGCAGATGAAAGCTGTTTTCCCTCAGAATAAAGTGGGATATAAAATAGCTATTCAAAAATCTCCTTCCTTCAGCATTTGCCTTCCTAATATTTTTCCTCTGGTTGAAAGACAAAATATCTATCAGACTTCTAAAAAGACAGATTTAAAACCCCCTGCTGTCTGCATGCATTTCTTATTTGATCCAATTTACATATGATGGGTTTTCTCTTAATATCTCTAATAGGGAAAAAAAAAAAAGGCAAGTAAAACTGTTCTTCTCTGATGTGGGAATAAGTCACAGTTCAATCGCTGATTGTTCTGGGGGAAAGTGTCTTATGAGGATTAGTAAGAAATGTTTTTGTTTTAAAATGACAGGTTCAATGACAAATCAAAAAAAACCCACCACGATTATGTACTATGTTTTACTACAGAAAACTGGCAATATTAATATGTAAAGATAAAGGCTGAGGTAACTTATCTCAGCATAAACTCTATGGGTAAATTTACTAAAATTTTGAATTAGAGATAAAAGAGTATTTACCAATTACTCTGCACTTCACAATGACTGGGTTTTGTTCCACTGCATGCTCAATTTAAGCAGGTAGACCATAGGGTAGGAAACTACAGTCAGGACTGAGATTGCTTACTTCAGCATTCACCCAGTCAACGCATAGACAGAAATGATCAGGGATCAAAAAGTCTTCAACCTCAGAGCTAAATGCGTTAACGACAGGGCTGCAGAGCCAGGCTCCTGATTTGCCTGCTAACTCTCTGATCTTAGGTTTATTATGTGGGATAGGGTTTGCTGTAACCAGTGTATTTTACAGCATGTAGCTCTTGGGAGGGAGGGATGTGGCTTGGAATGGGCTAGACTGTGCAAGTCAGAGAACTTAAGCTTCTTACTTCTTCGAACATTTATCACCACAGGCACTACAGAAAAGATAATCATTGGTTTGACCATCTTTCTAAAAGGCTGGACCCTGCTCAGCTAGTTACCAGCCTCAGCAGACTGCTATAAATCTGGAAGAGATGATCATCTAATGCACTGCCCTAACCCTGGTGTCCAAGCTGCAAAGAAAGCCAAGAATTCAAGAGGTTTCTGGCATGAGGGAAAAGAGTTATTTAGGATAAGGGACCACACTGGCAAATGAATAAAGGGATATAATTTTTTCATGGATGAATCTCAGAAGCAAATGAGAGAAGATTCCTGCCATTACAACAGTGATGTCTGTGCAGTAGGGGCCAAAAAAGACCAAAAAAAATCTGCACCTCCAAACCCAAACTAACTGCCCTCACATACATTTAAGCCTGAAGTCTGGGAGCTTATGAATGAACAGTTTAGTTTAGTGTAAGGGGAAGCTCTTGCAATCTTACTGTTAGGGAGAGTGAAGTAGCACTGATAAGGCACATCCAGACTGAGAGGAATTTTTAACTGACACATTATTTGAAATAAATAAATAAATAAATAAAGTGTACCCAGCCTAGGCACACATTCAACTTCATTTAATTAAAAAATATGACCCATATGTGACCCAAATGTGTTTTGTTTTTTAACAGGTACATATGATGAAACTACTAAATGTGATTAGGTATGAGGTGAAAACAGTTATATTAGTGGATAGCTAAAATTTCTGGCTTCAGCAAACACATCTAATAGATGGTAGAATTCTGCTTATTGCCACTCACGTAATAAATGTGTGGAATGACTTTTTAAAAAAATTGAAAAGGCTTTTCTCGGTTTTGCCATTTTTCATCTTTTCAGCTTCCAAATGAACAATTAAAATCTACTGCATCCCCATCGAGTTTTAAAAAAAAACATAGAAGCATTTATATAGACTCGGTGAATAGCTGATTGTTATTCATTATAACTGAGGTAGCCAGAAAAAGAAAGTATAGATTTGAGGCAGTAAATGGATTAATCCAACCATATTGACTGGATTTGCATTCATTTATAGTGTCAGCTAGAGGCTAGAGCTTTATTTAAACAAAATCTAGGGTTCTGAATGAAAGAAGAATGCATATTTTGCAGCACAAAATAAGCCCTAAATTCAATCAGAAGTTGTGAGAAAGGCTGTGATGCTCCAGTAGACAGAGAAGCCTGATTACTATTTATGAAGGATGTGATCCCGTATTTCTTGTATTCTTAAAAGTGCGATTGTAAGAAATCATTTGAGTAACAGGAGGTAATGGCTTCTCCTGAGTTTTAGACTGATACTACTTTCTTTCGGTGAAGGTAAAGTATACTAGAGTATACCATCTCCCTAGGCCAAATTCAGATCAACACCATCTCTGAAGAGTGTTGATGTCTTTTTATGTCAAGTTGCAATTTTGATTTTCAGCTCCTCCTTTGCCAACATCACTTCATCTTCTTCTCCCCCCTAGGCCAAATATATCAGGTCTTCTACAAAATTTAAGCAGGTTACTGACACAGTTATAGTCAAAGGCATCCTTTATTCCTACACATCTTAGGTAAAGATGTGAGACTTAACCAGTAAGTCTTTATGGTTGACTCCTTTTAGCGCCATGGTGAAAGCCTGAGAGAAGTCCACCAGATTACCTAACACTCCCTGCTACTCCCACAGAGCTTTACTGAATATTTGGTAGGTTTTTTTGTCCAATCACATTTTAAGAGTGGCAAATAGCAGCATTACTCTTTTTGGAGTATTATCTGAGTATAAAATGCATGAAAATGCCCCTATCAAGCATAATTCATCAAAACACAAAGCATGTGCTTCACTTTGTGCTTCTGCTTCCTTCTCTCTCCTGGCAAATATTTCTACCCACTACTTGGGGCTGGTCAACTTCTTCAGTACACTTCTTTGGACTCTTACAGAATGACAGACACTTTAAGTGTAACTGAATAGAATTCAGGAACTATATCTATTGTCAGAAACAGAAGACAAACTGAAAAAAAGAGTTTTTCATAACACGGGATTTTCCTAACTTCAGGCTTCCCTGAAGTATTCTGTTTACATAACATGCATTCAACATATTTGTAATTGTGATAGGATTTCAAATTGAAGCTGCTAAGTAAAATATTTAATGTAATTTGTGACTGAATTTGGTTTGCTATGCTTCTTGTTCCAGTTCTGTCCTCATTTGCAAATCCCTATAAACGTGAATTGTATGACTTGATGGACTGGGGAAGTGATTGTACCACTATACTCAGCACTGGTGAGGCCACACCTTGAGTATTGTGTTCGGTTTTGGGTCCCTCACTGCAAGAAAGGCGTTGATATGTTGGAGCGTGTCCAGAGAAGGGAACAAAGCTGATGGGGTGGGTCTACAACACAAGCTTTATGAGGAGTGGCTGAGGGAACTGGGATTGTTTAGCCTGGAGAAAAGGAGGCTAAGGGGAGACCTTATCGCTCTCTACAACTACCTGAAAGGAGGTAGGCTCTTCTCCTAAGTAACAAATGATAGACAAGAGAAGATAGCTTCAAACTGTGCCAGGGGAGGTTTAGGATGGATAGCAGAAAAAATTTCTACACAGAAAGGGTTATCAAGCATTGGAACAGGCTGCCCAGGGGAGTGGTTGAATCACCATCCATGGAGGTATTTGAAAGACAGGTAGACATCTGGTTTAGTGGTGGTTTTGGCAGTGTTAGGTTAATGGTTGGACTCCAGTGATCTGGAGTCCAGTGATCTAAAGGTCCCTTCCAACCTAGACAATTCTATGATTCTGTCATTGAAATCAGTGCAGGATTTGGCTGTAGCATGAGCAACTTCAACTAATCTCACCACCTAAATACACACCTGATGTGAAGTCTGACAAGGATTAAAGTGGACTGGAGTTTACTAATTTCAGTTTAAAACAGAAGTAACAATGGAGGTGAGTCAAGACCACGACCAGGACCAGAATCACAGTGACTTTACAACTGCAGTTTTGGCACTGTGAAAAAGAAATTAACTACATGCTTACAGACTGTGTGAGCACTCATCAGTGCTTAGCCTAACCCATTCACAAAAATGACTTTATAATTCAACCAGAAGGAATCTGAAAGATGGCCAAAATTTACAAACCCCGTGATACAAGTCCTGAATCTCAAAGTGGTATAAACACATAAGAGAGAATTATTCTACATTTCTACAGATTCACTGGTTCCCCAACTCCTCTTCTGCTGCACAACTGTGCTGTTTATTTTATATTACTTTATTTTACATCTCATGTACGGCCTTTGGATGCACTATTTCACATTCATTAACTTTCTACTGCACTATAAATTACAATGCAATTGCTTATGGTCACTTTCTAGGGAGGAGCACGTTGCAGAGGTGCTATATAACTATGTTGTGCAGTAGAATCATAGAATCATACGGGGTTGGAAGGGACCTCTGGAGATCATCTAGTCCAACCCCCCGGCCAGAGCGGGTCTACCTAGAGCAGGTTGCACAGGAACTTGTCCAGGCGGGTTTTGAATGTTTCCAAAGAAGGAGACTCCACCACCTCTCTGGGCAGCTTGTTCCAGTGCTCTACCGCTCTCACAGTAAACAAGTTCCTCCTCATGTTTAGGTGGAACTTCTTATGTTCAAGTTTGTGCCCATTTCCTCTTGTCCTGTCACTGGGCACCACTAAAAAAGACCAGCCCCGTCCTCCTGACACCCTCCCTTTAAGTATTTGTAAGCATTGATTAGATCCCCCCTAAGTCTTCTCTTCTCAAGACTAAAAGGACCCAAGTCCTTCAGCCTCTCCTCATAGGAGAGATGCTCCAGGCCCTTAATCATCAGTAGGATAAATATTACCAATATCCACATAAACTGAAAATGCCACGATTGAAATGGCTGTATAAAAAAAGATTTGGAGATGAAGAAAATAAATATTTAAATAAGCCTCAAAACCAGAATATGACTCCCCTTCTGGTAAACTGATACGTCATAAAACCCAACATCAGCATATCAGAACTGTTATTCATATCTCCTTAACAACGTAATTCCTAAATTTCAAACAAATGCTGTGTCTTCAAGCTTTACCTTGCCTTCCTTGGTGTAAGCAAGTACTTTATCTTCTTCTTTCGGGTGAAAAAGGAGAGTTTCCACAAAGAAAGCAATGGGTTGTTTCTGGAAGGTGGCTCCTTCATCTGTGCTTATGAAAAGGCTTTGGTCACGGTCATTATGGGAAGAACTTACAAGAATAATCTAAAAGACAAAAACAACAACATATATTCAGACAGCACAGCCATATTTTTCTTGTGTAAAAGTCAGATTTTGTACATACCTTACCTATCAAAATTTTGTGGACAAGAAATTCAAAACCATGAAAGAGATAAGGACCGCAAGATCCTATTAATCTTCCCTGACCAAATCTGTCTATGTTAAATTCTAGAACTTCTCTTGCAAATCACATCAAATTGATCACACTCCTCATCCCTACTCAAAATGACTGCATTGAATTTTGGTTCTCTACAAGGTTCATGAGGCCACATGAGAAAATCTTCAGAATAACCAAAAAAGAATTAATACTAGTAATGACTCATTTTAACATGTCCATATAAATACATCACTTTATCTAGTGAGGCTGCCTTTATAAATACTAAATGTAAAAATAATCACTGTTACAGTTAGAAGAACGACCCAGGAGAAAGAACTAGTTTCTAACATTGCTTCACCATTCTCCTCCTCCTGACACATTTTGGATAAAATGGCAATTCACTTTGATGCAGAAAAATATGCCCATCAATTATTTGCATTTCCTTCTCAGGTCCAGACAATACCTTGACTCAAACACACTAATAGCTTGAGCTGTCTGCTTGCGTGAGCTTCATGTCATGGCATCAGCAACAAAGAAATTATCCCCACATAATTTAACCATAATTTCACTATTTCAACTTTTTCACCTTTTGCAGTTGTCCAGCATGTTATAGGTGGTTCTAAAAATGCCAATGTGAGAATCCATTTTTATTGTCTTTCCAGATCAAACAGGTCCAGTTTGCATTCAAAAAGGTGCTTTTATCAACTGATAGCCTACAAACAAAACATGGATTTTCAAAGCCCACTTGGGCTCTACTTGGCTCACACTTCAAAAACAATTAAAAAACAAATAAATCCTGAATTCAAAATGTATTTAGAATATTCAGCAAATGATTCAGAAGTCACCACAGAATACTGATCAGTGTGATACAGTGACTGTAAATTGCTTACAGAGATAAATGGCCACGAGTTTTGCAAACATAATTACAATAATGTGAACACAGAGAAGGAAATGTATTAGGCAAAAAAGTACAATTTTTATTTAGTCTTTTTTTTTTTAGAGTAAAGCTGAAGTTAAAGATTTGAAATTTCTAATGAATTACACAGATATGACAGCCACATTTGTAGATGCTGTAATTTGACAGGTTACTTAAGCATGTGCACTTGTACTTGAAGGACATACACAGTTGCACTAATTTCTGCATAGCTTTTATATACCTAAAATGGGGCATGTAGTGAAGTACATTGTTGAACAAGAGAGAGATCTGCACATACTTCAGGGTCTGTGGTCCACCGCTGAAACCCCACACTAAAGCATATATTAAGCCAAACCTATTTCTATTAGCTGTGAGACTAGGTCAGTAAGAAGATCACGATAATAGCACATAACGTTGCTATGATCTTGTATTTTTTAACTATGTGCTTTACCCAAGAGTAGGAAATTGGAAAGCTTCTATAAATGACGCCTACACAAAGGCCATCTCTTATTCCAACTGCATCCAATGGCCTCTGTAAACTCTTCAAATAGTAGCTGTTTCATTTATTACTATGTACACTCCAAGTATGCTGCTGGTGGCCTACATATAGCATTCAAAGATTCTTGTAACACACTCAGTTTGGCAGATTTTCTGCAGAGGGCACAGCACCAACCTAACATTGAACGTGCTGCCCTGTCCCTTTGCTTGTGTTGCAAGGTGGAGTGAAGAATTATTTACGCCCAGCACTGAGACTTGTATTTTCCTTGCCACACTGCCATCTGCAACTCGGGTTCAAATGTCTAGCTTTTCTTGGAAATAAATGAATTCAAACTATCTGCATGCTAAGCAAGCTATATAGAGCTTATTCCTGTTGGTCCCTGACCAGATGACAGAAAGAAGGACCTGGTCCTGTGCTAAAGTAAACTCCACAAGCAAAAGGCTGCAATGTGGGCTCCACAATTCCTGCTGAAGTTTTTGGCCAGGCACATCCCCACATATTAACGCATGCACAAGGCTAGTCCTGAGACCCATGCTTAGCTTGCAGCTAAGTCCTTCCACACTGTATTGCTAGAAGCAGTACAGCAGCGATTCCATAGAGAAAGCTTGATATCTTTGGATACAGTCTTCTAGACCAAATAACACATTCTGTAAATATCCTGTCAATGATTTTAAAAATGTATACAGCTAAGACAACAAATCAGTAAGGCATATACTCCAGAAAAGGCATAAACTGCACTTGTAGAGAACAGTAATCTCTGGACGACAGTGCTATTGTCTTGCTTTCTTTTTCTGGTCCAACAAATCCTACGCTTCCAAA
Organism: Limosa lapponica baueri; assembly: GCA_002844005.1. Taxonomy (NCBI): domain Eukaryota; kingdom Metazoa; phylum Chordata; class Aves; order Charadriiformes; family Scolopacidae; genus Limosa; species Limosa lapponica. The sequence continues at coordinate 251,294 of KZ505937.1, forward strand.
AATACCAAAAAGATTGGCTTCAAAATAATAAAGGAATGAAGTTTATAAATTTGGGAGTGGTTTTCACTGTTAATGAGTCTTTAGATTAGGCACGTCTAAGTTTTATAATAAGGACCCAAGAGCATCTTGCAGAGAACATCATTCTAGAAACTGAAGTTGTAAGAAAAATGCTAGCTATAATGAAATGCAAACATGCTGTGATATTTGCTAATGCCATCCTTCAAAAATATTATATATCTTTCCGAGTTAAAACTATCAGAAAAAAAATAGCCTAAAGATTGTAGATGTCTAAGCATATATGGCAGACTCCCTAACTATACTTTTATTCACACACACATCATAATTCATTTAATGAAATATTTTTTCAATTTCACTCAGTGTTCTGATTTATATTTCAATAGCTTAAACTGATCATTATGTGCCAGGCATACAGATTTGCTTCCCACAGCTAACACACTGGGTGCTCAGACTTGCCTGCTGGCTAACACTACTTATTGAGAAAAATATTCCAGAGTAAATATTGTATCCACATTAAATGCTTTCCATAACAAGTTTTATTTACTTTGTAAGTGGAACAAATAGCAAAACCTTCCTGCTAGCAACTGATGAAGGGATGCAATTGGGACATACTATCTGGAGAGCTGACTAACAGTGATTGCTGAGGGTTTTAACTCAAAATAAACAACTACTTGCTTGAATAATTGTGTATCCAAAAACCAGAACAGCTTTTAATCACATCTAAATTTCACTTAAGCTTCTTTAAAACAACTTTTTACAGAGCATTTCTCCCTCCTGTGAGACTCTCCTAATATTTTGTTAGTAAATCGTAACTTTATATTATGCTGTTTATTCCTGACCTCACTTCTTAATCTCCCATCAGCTTAATTTCCCGTCAACCACAATAACACATGTATACGTTCAGATCAGATGTAAATCTACAACTTTCAATAGTTAAGCAGAGGTAAAAGAATATTTCAAGGAGATAAACTATCCCATGGAGCGTAAAGAAAATTAGTAAAAATAGAATATGTTATAGAAGCACAGGGAAGAAAGCAAAAAAAAGATTTCTAATAAAAATGAAAAATACTACATCATGCCAACATATGAATTAAAGCATTCCAAAAATATAGAAAGGCTATGCTTTTCTTCATTTCAGGAAAAATTAGTGAGGCAGGAGGGAATATAAAAGCCAAATAAATCTGAAAATAACATAATTAAATCCATTTATTTAATCTCTCTTTCAGGACTGATTGGCCAACATGCATGTCTAACCATTCCCTCTACTGGGTGGAATCACAACCTGAACCCCAAAGGGTAAAAACACTCTGACAGCTTAGGTTACAGTAGCTTGTGTATCATACTTATTCTTCCCACTATTACCATGAAGACTTGGAATAATCATAGTGATTACTAGGGAGACTTAACTGTAGATTTGGCTGCAATTCAAAGCTATGCTGTAATTTCAAGTGGCAATAAACACAGGATATTAGCATGCATCATTTGCACTGTGTGTGAAATATAACCCACTCCCCTCAGTTTAGGTCCAATCAAAATGTAAACTCAAGATAAATTTGATCTTAATCAGCACTTTCTCTAAAACAAAGCAATCTTCTAACATATTACAATTGTGCTCTTTCAGCTTTGGCAACTGATATTAATTTTAATTCTAGCTTTTATTTTCCTTTCCGTATTTCTAGTATTAAAATAGGAAAAAAAAAAGTCAAAACTTCCATCATGAAGATATTTCTAGACTTACAGCATCTGACTTGCCACAGGAGATTTGTGCAGTAAGTGTTGAGAGAGATGAGATGCACCGTTTTTTAATTCTATAATCCTGCATATGGTCAGAAATCAAGATACCTGATATTCCTGAGCACTCTAAACTGACTTTGAAGGAAGAAACATCCCTTGGGCTAAGCAAGAAATCAAAATACAGGAACTCTACATTTAAGCACAGACCATCCATGGACTGAGAGGCCAAGCATGCCCAGGAAGCACCTAGGCCTCTACAGTCACCTCCAGTAGACTGAACTCCCACAGACATAGAGGATTCGGCTGTGGGGATTCGATCCTAAAGAGTGCTGGACTCCCTCCAGCAAAAACCTTAATGATGCAAACTTATGAGCCATCCCCACTAAGGTCAATTAGTTTCCATTAAGGACATGTAATATTAACGACTAGATGAAGGTTCTTGACTAAACTGGAGACAAGGTTGCTGGGCACAGGACAGCACCAAACTCCTAGTGATACCATCACGTAAACCTGCGTGCCTACATGAGTGTTGAAGATAAATAGTCTCTGTGGCAATACTGCCAATCTTGGGGCTGTATTCATAGAGCTTCATTGCACTGCTGTCACACCCTCAACATTTTTCAGATTAAGTAACTAACTCATCTATTTTTCTTGGTTTTACAATTTACATTATTTATATGTTATTAGATATGCTCGGCTGACACAGAAATTACTCTAGCTCCTGCTCCCAATTGTAAATGAGATGTTGCTTCTCAGACGGCATTCATAAAACACACAAAGGGGACTGCCGAGGGTTATGATTTTTATCTTGGGTGGTATGAAAGACCTGATAACTCAAGAGTGGCAAAGCTGCAGTGAAATACAGTTCCTTTACTCTCATGATGGTAAAAACAATATCTGAAGAATCAACCCCGAGTAATTCCAAGCAGAGCGTAAAATAAAATGCCTTCCAGACAGTAGTTTAATCTTGTAGATTTCTCCTGGAAGTTGCACCCAAAATCACTCCTCATAAATGTTAGCAAATCACTCCTCACAAATATTAGCAAATCTATTCACTAATGAACCACTGAAAATTAACAAGAGCTAGAAAATCAGCTTGTGTGTGCAACTGAATTGTGTAAATGCACATTGATGGAATACTCATATACATGAACCTACATATATCCCAGAACAGTGTATTACTTTTCATAGTAAGCATTCACAGCTTCCTCTAGAATTCATATTTACTTTCTCTTGAAGAATCTCTTTCAAGCTGTCACACATATGCATTACAAAAGAGCAACTAGTCTCTATGAGAACCACCATAAGAGAAGGGAAGGTGGGAATGTTAAGGATGGCTCCCAAGAAACATCTGCTACACTGATCACATAATCTCAGGACACAATCAAAGGCCATATGAAGCAATCCTGGTGGGGCTAATGGAAAGCATGTATTACAGTTTCGTCTCCCCTGTGTTGTGGTCAGCTCATTAATCATTTGGAATATCACAACGGAAGCTGTAATGTTATTTATCTAGTACCAGCAACATTTTAGGCACTTTAGGATGTGGAGTGAATATTAAGAGGTTAGGATCTTAACATGATCTGGTTACCAACTGCAGCAGTTGGTAATACATGAAACATGCTAAAGAGGGAATGAACATCAGAGTTAACACCTTAACAGAAAAATGCATTCAGAGCAACTGGATGGAGAACAACTGGCTTACACTGCAAGTAGGCAAGCCTGAAATAATAAAACCTGAGAGTAACATGAAATAGTTGGCTTTTCTCTAGAGCACTCACTATCGTGGAAGCAAGTTTAAGGGTGGTTACATATCATAATAATGAATGCCCACAGAGAAACAACTACAAAAGTTCTGACTGATGTTGATGAAAATCCTGCCCTGTTGAGCTAGTTGGCAGCCTGTATGTATCTAAATCTGCCAGATCTCTATAACTTAACACCTCAAAGATGCCAGCTCTCTAGGGAATACCAATTACAACTCAATTCTTCAGTCTTCTTATTTAGAGAAGTGTTGGGTAGGATAAGCAAGTTGAACCACGGGAACAAATCTCACCCATCTATAACCTGCTGGAACCAAAAAATAGTTGCCACTTGACTAGCGTGGCAGGCCAAATTTTCATGAGGGATGCTCTGTTCAAAACCGGTTCAGAGCAGGAACTTGTGCCGCCAGCCCAGAAATTTTAAAAACCTGGCACATACTAAGAAATTTGGTATTCCTGAAATATACTGAGGGAGGTGTGAATATGTCAAAGATCACAGCAGAGGGAGAGGAGAAACAGTACTCAACATCATCATAGACAGTCTTTAGCTAATTTTTCTAGTGTTATTTGCACCTATCTTGCAGAACTAAGATAAACATACCTTGCTTATCTTCTCCTGCACATTGGCACTGTTATGAGCAAGTAGTTAGTTAATAAGAAATACCTTTAATATATCCAGTGGATCTCTTGGCACAGTCTGAACTTACACTGAGAGGAACAGAAGCTTTATTAGGTACCTAAGACTGACATAAAGGAACTTAATAGTGTTTGTTACAGATACTAATTTTTGTCTCTGTTTACAGGGAAAATAGAAGAGTCCTTTGGTCTTTCTGCAAGGTCAAATGTTAGCCTGACTATTGGTAATTCTTTGGCAACAGTGACCCCTTTGTACAATTCCTACATCTAAAAAGAGCAAAATCTAGTGTTGAGACATTTTGTGGGATGATCATCATATCAATGTCTTTACATATTTAAATGGTTTCATTCAAAACTACGCACTCCAGTATACCAGGAACAAAATCAGATAGTCTTTCCCAGTATGCTCAACATAAGCAGTTTGAGTGGGGAACAGCACTGGGGAGGCATAGCGCCAACTCTTGTCACAGCAGGGGAATGCTCCCTATCCAGGTTTTATATTGCCCATAAAATAAGGATATTTTGCGTGACTTGGAGGAAAAGAAAAAGGCAGTTGGACAGCACAGCAGAAATGGGCAAGTTTCACTCTCTCACCAACTTTTCCACAAACTTCAGTACTTCCCAGACAGAATAGACACACAGTAAACTCTTTAGCTTGGGCGTTTGCAGACTAATCTAATTCAAGAAGTTATTTTGCAGACCTCCAATAAACCTGCAAACATCTTCTGCCTACAAACATTACAGAACAAAAATATAAAAAAATGTTTCCCAAACAGGATAATGGATGCACAACAAATGACTACATATGTGTGTTGATCTCATTTAATGAAGAAACAGGTCAAACTGTTCCTAGTCACCAGCCATTAATTTGTCAGCAGCAAAAACTGCTCTTAAGCTCAAAGGGAAATTATGTGGACGGTAATTAGTGGATGGGGAGAAAATATAAAGGAAAGGCAGGCAGTTGTGGTGGTTAAAAATATCAGTCATATGGGATTGATCAGGACCTCATCATCTTGTGTAATACGTAAAACATTAGTCTGCCTTAAAAATATTACAAGTGTGCCTTTTGGTCTTTTATTATGAAACTTAGTTCTATTAAAAGGCTGCATAAGAATTTTCTGGGAAGAGATCTAGAAAGAGAGCTCTTAAAACACTGCTCTGGAGAACTTCACTTTTCACAAATTGTCTCCTCCAATCCTATATACTCAACAGGTTTCTGGTGTTCTCACAGCCAAAGGCCATACCATAATGTTCCCAAGAATTCCATAATGCCAGCTGATGCATCAACTTCAAGCACCTCAACTCCCCTCTCCCCATTCTACAAAGCACTTCTCATGGAAATCCATGTACTTAATGACTATTACAAATCATAAAGAATAAGTAGCATTTTCCAAACTTGGAGTTGTGTGTGTATATATATGTGTGCGTACGTATATGTCTGCAAATACACACAGGTTCATGCAACCAGATGGGCTACATCCAAAGTTGCTAAATCAGCTGGCTGACATCACTGAGAGCTTTGAAAGGCTCTAGTGATGGGAGAGGTTCCTGAAGACTGGAAAAAAATAAACATCGTGTCCATCTTAATATCATAGAATGGTTTGCGTTAGAAGGGACCTTAAAGATCATCTTGTTCCAACCCCCCTGCCATGGGCAGGGACACCTCCCACTAGACCAGGTTGCTCAAAGCCCCATCCAGCCTGGCCTTGAACACCTCCAGGGATGGGGCAAAGTTTCTCAGGTCTGTCTCGCACTGTACTTTGAACTCATCTGTTCCCATATCTAAAGGGGTACCTGGCCTATGAAGTGAGTTGCTGAAGTCTTTATCCTTCAAGTAAGCACCTGCTTCCTTTTGAGAACTATAGGTGCTCTTCTTAATGGAGGTCTGGGTATAGTTAAAGATTGAACAGCTCTTCCCTCCTAGACCACAGGGGAAAATACAAACCGGGGGAGAGAGCTGCGTTGAGCAGGCCTTTCATACATAAGGCACAACTGATTATGTGGTTTTGAAGGGGAAAATGGAAGGGGGACAAAAAAGGGAGACAGAGCAGCAGAAGCAAGCGCTGGAAAAACAGTAATTATTTTTCACTTGAATTTGGCCATATCTCCATTATGTAGGCTACAAAGCTTAATTATAAAAGCTCTTGCTATTGAAATATTTCCCCTTATCTTTGATATCCAGTCCAAATGGACTGGAAAAAAAGCCCTTGAAAAGCAGAAAGGAAATGTCTTTTAAAGTAATTTTTGGTCCCATTAGGGTGAATCTCATTAATAGAAAAAGGACTTCACTGAAGAATAGACCTTTTATATTCGGAAGCATACTGTACTGCTGTGCCTGATTCTAGCAGCACTGTAGATAATAAACCTTCTTCCATCAGGGCTTAGATTTTTGCAGTTGTAAAGTACCCATTTTATATTGAGGTAGGTTTTTAGAGTAAATGCACATACCTGGCACTCATTGCACTAGTTTTCTCCAGGTGTACTTAGGATGGGTGTTGATTTGAGCTTTTGAAAAATGATGTATAAAACATTTTTTTTTCTATTGAAAAGTATTGTTTTGCCATAACTGAAATGTATTGCTGAAATCTTCCATCAGAAGATTTACCAGCATAATTCCTAAGGCCTACGAGTGAATTATGGGGTGAGGATATTCCGTCTGGGGCTGTTCCACCTTATGCAGATAGAAAGAATATTTGTTGGGACAGAGACACTGAGTTTGTTGATCAATGGTTAGAGCACTTGCATGCATCATTGCAGGAATGAGTTGTACCTTCCCAGCTGAATGCTGTGATTACTAAACCTTAAGCAATTTTGTACATATTCTTATATGTATATGAGAGAGAAAAGGCTGCACATCATCAAAACCAAGACAGAAATAGAAGCAATGTTCTTCTGCTCATTTGCTAGATTTGTAAAATTTAGGGCAAGGGTTATTGTTTCTTTGCTTATTCCCAAGCATGTTCTTTTGTCTCTCTCTCAGTACATTTTAATGAAAAGTTGAAAGGTGAATAGGAAAGTAAATGAAATAAATGCACAAATGTTTCTACTAATTCCCCTCCTCTCACTTTTACTAATATTTAATCCTCAGAAAATGTTTGTAATTAATCCAGTGGACAATTTTTTCACAAAAACATAGTATTTAACTGAAAAGGAGATGTTGGAGAGCTCCGATCCTTGCAGTGTGTTTACAGAGACAGAAGACAGCTAGGAAGATTTCAGGAGCTTTCTCTCTTGGCAAGAATATTGCTATAGATTCAGCTATGAATTATGGCTGTTACTGAAAAAGAAAATCCAGGTGATACTGTTATTTTTTCTTCTAAGACAGACAGCTACGCTGAGCTCTAAAATCATCAGACCAAGGTTAGTCTTGGGGTACCAATTCTGTTCTCAGTCAGCAGGAACTTTGCAAACTGACCATTTTGCACACCCTGGAACTGATCCCATCTAAAGCAGAATCCAAACAAAACATTGGTCATACCACCACGATGGCATTTACAAGATTTCATAGTAGTTCTTGATGCTGTAACAAAAATTTCTTATGAGGCTTTACATATATCACAGTTCCTCTAGATTTCACATCAATACCAACAGGATGGGAATAAAAATACATATGTTGTTTAAAAAGGGAAATGGAAGAACTACAAAACCAGAGAAATTCAGGAACTGGCACAAAATATTGAGGATAGACGAACTGAATTTTAGCAGTAAATAAAAAAGCAACTCCTCCCTCTTACATCCCACCCTCAAATGCTGCCAATGAGGTATTAATCCTGAAAAAAACGTTGATGTTGATATTAGGAGTTATTCTTATGAAAAAACCCCTACAAACTATTGCAATGTAACCTCAAACTTTCAGTTTAAAGTACCATCCACTTCCAATGACCAAATAATAAGTTTCACCCCTTTACTGTACACTAGGATCACAGTATACTGCTCTTTCCAGTGCTCTCAGTATCTTAGAGTTAACTTTCATGAGGGAAGAACACCTCACTGCTCCAGAGCCAATTTCTAATCTCAGCTGTGCAGATGTGTATGTTTTTGATTAAATATACTGGTCAGCTGGCATGCACATACAGCAAACAGAAGGGACCTGTATGTCTTCCAATGTGAACTGGCAGTCTTAAATAAGCTGGGTTAGACAGGATAAAAACAATTAATCTCAACTGGTAATTAGGCATCATTCTGGGAGACTCAGCTCCAGTGTTTGATAGACCCAGATGGATATTGCCCAGGTGTTACATTATAAATAGCTCTTTGACCTGGAATTTGCATGTTTTTACGGTCTTTCCCTTTCTTTTCTTTCAAATGAACATGTTCTTATTCCTAGGTAAGAACTTCAGCTTATCTCACTATTTTTCCCTCTCCTTTGGCTCTTCAGACCATCTGTTGTGCTAAGGGACAGGAGTATTGGGAGTTATTTGTCCAGTGCAAGTCCTAGAACACTGAAGAGAATGGAATAATACAAACAGATAGGTAGGAAGGGTCTTCTGGAGATCATGTAATCCAACATCCTCCTCTAGGCAAAGCCAAGTAGAGCAGGTAGTTCAGGAGCATGTCCCCTCCAGCCCTGAATATCTCTAAGGGTAGAGATGCCACAGTCTGGATGGCCTCTTCCAGTGTTCAATGACCCTCATCATAAAAATTTGTTTCCTTGTAAGCCATTGGAGTTTGCCGTGTTCCAGCTGGTGTCATTGGCTCTACCTCCAGTTCACACTGCTGAGAAGAGTCTGAGTCCAGTTTCATGCACAGCTGGTTTTAGACAGCAATAGGATCTCCCCTGAGCATTGTCTCTTACCTTTTGTGCTCCAGTGCTGGATCTAACTGCTCCTTCACTGGGCTCCCTCTGGTATGTCAATTCATCTCTTGGCCTGGGGAACCCAAAACTGGAGGATCTATTCCAGCTGCAATCTCAAAATTCCTAAATAGAGGGGAAGGATCACTTTCTTGGACCTGCTGGCTACACTCTTTCCAGAGTATGCGCATGGGTTTATTTGCTGCAAAGAGGGTTTATTTGCTGCAAAGAGGGTTTATTTGCTGCAAAGAGGGTTTATTTGCTGCAAAGGGACACTGCTCTGCCCTTGGGAATTGAAAGAGGAACGCCAGATCTTTTGTGCAAAGCTGCTTTCTAGCCAGTCACCCCCATTTGTACAGTTGCTGGAGTTATTTCACCCCAGATGGAGGATTTTATACTTTTTTTGCCCTTGTTGAACATTAAAACATGTTGAACGTGTTTTCTACCAGCTCATTTCTCCAGCCTGCAGAGTGAACATGGCTCTGAAAGCACCATCCTGAAAAAAAAGTGTGTAGATGGAGGCACCTAACAATTGCTGTTGCCTCAACAACAGTCAACCAATTTGTTCCCCACAAATGCTGTTCCCTGTAAAACCCATGGAGAAGGGCAAGCACTGAAACTGGGAGGATTATACTGACCTCTGAATTTTTCAGAGGTTTCTATCTTGTTGGAGAAAGCCAGTTGCCTAGGTAAAGTAGGGTCTATTTGCCCGAGTTGTCCAAGCTCCTAACATTTTGGTGCAGGATCTCAGATTCCTAAATTAGAAGGATGAGATTCCACCCTTGATTTTCTAGCATCAGTTATAATAATTAGGAAAGTTTAATTGCTCATTTCTGCTCTAGAATACATTCAAATGACCTTTTCTGATCCTCAAGATTGGTTTCAAAGTTTGCTTATTGTTCTTTTTTTTTTTTTCCTGTTGGTACTAGCCCTGCAAACAACATAGTATATTTTCTCATGTTTATAAAATCCATTCCAGTATAACTTTCCAGGACACCTTGTCCTTCACCTCTTCTGTTTTAATCCATTGCAGCCCTGGACCATAGCTAGCCACTGATAAGAAGCATAAAAACATTTATCGTCTTTTATATCAATTGTATGTGAGGTAATGCTCCTAAAAATTTGTAAGCACCATCAGATTCACCGTAATACAACACAACTAACTGGGTGGAGGCAGGGTAGCATCAGTAAGCCATAAAGGATGAGACATAAAAAAAAGAAACACTAGGAAATACGAAGAGCCCCTTTCACATAATTAAAAGTTAATTAAAAACTCTCAGTATAACGTATATCCAGAAAAAATGGCCTTTTGTCATATCTACAAGTGAGTTTCCTGAAAAAAGCACTCATCTGAGACTGCAGCCCATTCCAGAAAAGTAAATAGAAATCACACAATAATCAACAGCCTGTCCCAGGTGGCATACTAATTTACTGGAAGTTCCTGATAATTTATTCAAGTTAAACAGTTCAGTGACAGGTGGGGAGATGGGGGAAAGAAAAAAAGGGAAAAAAAAAAAAAGAGAAGGTTATTTACTCTCTTGCCTGACAGTGTCTCACAGTCAAATCTACCTCACTTCATCAGCTTGCTTCTAGACATTTCTTTGAGAGAATTAATACGCAGACAAGACAGAGATTGTAGAGGAATAGGCTATAACTCATTTACTGCTACTGAAAACAAAAGGGCCTATGGGACTGAAAAGACATCAAAGATGCTACATTAACAAAAAAAACCCACACCAAATACCCCCAAACCTCAAAATATGAAGAAAAAAACCCCCTCATTCAAGAAGAAAGATTGCCCAGGTGGATAGCTAGTCTTCCCAAATTGCCTGCAAACAGACCTCTGTGGTCTGTGAAATATTTTTTCTGTGATTACTAAATTCTCTGATTCTATTATTACATGTTTACACAGAACCAAAGGATCCTAAATCAAAATTTTTCAGAAAGTAATAACCAAAATTTCTGTCAGTTTTAGCTACGTAAATCAAAGTGATGATTGGGGATGCAGAAATAATACTGAATTAAGGATTCATAAACAAAGCAGCAACAGGATCCCACCATCTGAAACACAGTCAGCATGCCCGTAGTCCTAGCTAGGTTTTCAAAAGGCTTCAGCACATCCATTTCTCTGTCAGCCTGATTACATGTTGCCCAGGGCAAGACTGTCTCTCTGCTTCACATCTGGACAGTGCCGAGCTCAATCATACCTTTGCCTGTAGGTGCAATCATGATAAAAGTAAATAAATACAGCTGCAAAAACCAGACTGGCCACACTGAGTGCTGAGATCTGCTGAGTGTTTTTTGAACTCAATTCTATGTTTTTTAACCCCTAAATGAGAATCTGGTGATTTTAAAAGACACATCAAATATTTATAGCAAATTAATTCAAATGAGCTACACTGCCCTCATTTCCACCATCACATACAGAAAGCAAAACCATTAATCTCATTCATTGTACTGCTGCTGATATAACAGTGGTGTGGTTTCCAAACTGCTAAGCACCAAAAATTCCCAACTGTATCATCGTCTTTCATGCCTTCCATAATTTTCAGAGATTTTAAATCTATGCCTACAGAGAAGCCCGAGTCTGCTAAATCTATTCTGAGCTTCTTTTCCAAGGGTTATCACTGGGAAGAGTTTTCAGCATCCTGGAGCTATGAACGTGACTTTGCAAACAATCATGGCAGTGGGTATTAATGAAAGGTTAGATGTGATTCAGGCCATTATAATTGCTGCAGCCAAGGAGGAATAGAGTAAAAGAGAACAGCACAGGTTCATGCCTCAACAACCTGTTGTGGCACCGTGCTAACTGACAGTAATCACTGCAAGCCACTGAGAAGCTGAACTGTTCACCTGGAAAACAAGCTCTGACTAAGAAATGTCAAATTGCCAACAGCTAGTTTGAAAAAGGATGAAACAAGAAGTTGAAGCTGGTTTTAGAGTGGCCCATATCAATTCCGGGGAATGGTAAATTCCTGCAAACTCTCAACAACAATATACTCAATCCATCAGGCCTCAGGTTAAGACCTGCTCATCTGGTTCCCATCTCTCCCTCGGAGACATTGGGGGACTTCCAGGTCCCTCTACTGAACAGGGTACAGGTCATCAGCAGAAGGTTTTATAGAAATCCAATGGGGTAGGGCAGCTGCAGCACGATGTCAATATTTTTCTAATACAAAACAATTATTGACATCTGTCTTATCCATATTCAAATTTACAGTTAGTGAGTATGTTTAGTCTTTGTTTTTTTGAGAGAATTTGTCAATTCTGATTTAGGCCACAGTTTGTTATGGAGCGTGGAACCTACATCTGCCACAGAGAAACACTTTTGCAGGGAACTGGGGCTATATTGCTCAACATAGCACAAATAAGGTTTCCAACTAAAACAAGTTCTACAATAAAATAATTTCACTGAAAAAAGTCTGTCTCATATTGAGACATTTCTCAGAAAGACATGAAACAGCTACATTTTGCAGCCTACTCATATGTTCATATCATAACCTATTAACCAGAGGTTATCTCTGTTTTTCACCAGTAAAATGAGTACGGACAAAGTCTTCACATGTCTGCAAAGCTTTGGAAACATTCATGGGATACAGATCACGTTATGCATTTCAAGTCTGTGTTGTCAGTGGTGTCCAAGATTTACCATGCTTAGGATGAGAATTTCTGTATTTCATTCCTCCAACTCCCAGTTACATCTTTTGACTTCTCTCTGTTATTCATGTCTAAGTGAAACTGCAAGTTGATGAACTATCGTGGAAAAAGGAAAATGAGCAGTGTGGGTTATATGTAATTTGAACATTCATATAAGCATCTCCATCAAAAGTTGGAGTTGAATTAGTTTCTGTGCTGCCCTGTATCTCTATCAGCTTTGAGCCCCCCCAGAAAACATGTGATGGTCTGTAGTTTCCATTATGCAGCACAATAGCAGCAGCTGATCCTGTGATAGTCTGAATACTCATATAATGAAAAATGGCTTGCTTTTATGTCAGTATTCTGTCTACACTTGCTTTCAGAACTTCAGAACACATTGCATTTTTCATATCTATTCCCAGATCCGGGTATTGCACTTTTAGGCAAAATAACCAGCTATGACCTTTATTATTCAATCCTCACTTTGTCAAACATAAGGGGGGAAAAACACCTTCAAAAGTTTCATTCACTGAAGAGTACTTTTTGCAATAGAGTGATGGTAACAAAACAATTTGCTGTGAATGCTGTAACATGATGCAGGCTGACAAGGTACAGTAACTGCTTCCCAAAGCACATTGCACTACGCAAACATAGATCACGGCTGCAAAAGGCACACAGCCTTTTCTCAACAGAAGATTTTTAATAAAATTACATGCTCACAAAGCCTTCCCCCTCAGCACAAGACCCTAAAGCTATGCCAACTCTGCTGTATTTTGAGATGGATTTCTGCAATCTCTTTGCTGAAGGTTACACTCTAGAAAAGGAACAGCAAAATTGCCTGTATATTGTATATAAATTGTATATTATGACAAACTACCACATTGATAGTTCAAACAAGATTCACCAAAAGATGACTCTTAGATCCCAACAAGGATGTGGCTGTGATGGGCAGGCAGCAAAACCAAGCATTACAGACTCAGGTTCCCAGGCTGTGTTTGAGATTTTCTCAGCAATTCACTATAAGACTTGGGGGACTCTTTACTTCAAGCCTCCGTGCTTCATAATACCCATCAACATAATGGAGATAATACTTATCTGCATTGTAGGACTAAGATGATGGTATTAAAATATGACTTAATATTAAACTGTCCTCTGCTGTAAGTACTTCCGAATATCCACACTTACACTTCTCTGAAAAAGCACACAGGTTTCATCCTGTGTAGGTTTCCTCTCATTTTGCATGCTATCATATTGATCATTTAATGTAAAACTGTTGCTTTAATGGGCATAATGTAGGTCAAAATAGTAGCCACAGAACAAGGAAACAAACAACATGGTGAAGAAAAATAAATATCATCTGTGCTATCAAAAGAAGCCTCAAAAGCAGATTTTCCACTAATTAAGTGCAACCTTCACCCATTCAACTTCATAGTTCCCTCTAGAAATACGAAGACCATTGAACTGTCTAAAGCTTGGTCTAACAGATAAAAATCTTTACCTTGAGAAATAAAA
>KZ505937.1:265478-323085 GCA_002844005.1 Limosa lapponica baueri
TAGGGGTCTCTACAGTCTTTCTTCACTTTAACATAGGAGTTTTAGTGAAATAAGTAATCCTTTCTTACATAAGGGGAAGCTGCAGAATCAGGTTTGCTGTGACCATCTGTTGAAGTAAAACAATTTGTGATGAGTGTCTTGGTTTGCAGAGGTGTAAGAATTCAGGCTTTGGAGCTGGTTTATCCTCTACAGCATACCAGTATTCTGTGATTTTCATATTATCACAAGGTACTCAATTCAGTGTGAAATGACTAGAGTCATTTTAAGAACCTTTGGAGAACAGTATTTTGCTGCATGAGAAATATTATATCCCAGTGGTTTTTGTAAAACTCATGTAGACAAAAATTGCAGAAAAGAAGTCCTGCTGCCTTCTACATAATCACTGGGGATATCATCCTCACCCACACCACATAGACATCTTCTCCCAAGTCTTAAACAGCTGTAATTATGGAATGACCAGAAAGTGTCAAAATTTATCTTCCAACTGGACTACTAAAATGATTTTCTTAAACATTTCAAGAGAAGTATAAAAAAACCACTGCCAGTAATAGAAAATATTTTTTCCACAATTCCCACTCTCTATATAAATAATTCAATTTTCACCAAACTGAATCTCTATTTGCCTCGTTTTCTGTAACAAATACAGATACAAACTGAATCTCAGTCTTACCTGAGAACAATATATCTGCTTTTTTCCTCCATTATCTCTTTACTATCTGTCAGTCTTATTTAATTACATCCAGAACAGACCTGGCTACATTTTACAGGGACAAACATTTTATGTTTCAGTAGTGGCTCTTAGAAGTTCTACCCACCATCCCTGCTATTCTGACACATTTATTTATTTATTTATATTACAATGCTGAATTAACACGTATCCCAGCGTTCAACAAGGGGCGGCACTGTAGAGGATTCAGTTCAATGTAGCTGAATTGTTGACATGACAGTTGCTTCCTGAAGCACTTGTCAAAAGCAATCCCCAGGTCCTACAACTTTCTGCTCCTGCTCTTCCATTTTCCCCCTGCTCCTACACCTTCCTTGATTGCTCTTGGATGTAAATTCTTCCTTTTTCAGCTCACCCTGCCTTGTTTCTTCCCCTGTTAGAAGCAAATTTAACACTCCTGCTCCTCCTGATTTTGACTGGCACACATACTGGTCATGTCCTTAGAAATTCCCAACTATTTAAAGCAGTGTGATCCTACCTCACAAGACTAAAATACAACAGATGAATCTGAAGGATTTCTGAATATTTCTGTGACTCTGAACCAACAGCAGATCAGATATGTGAGCACAGAGAAGAGGAGATAGATCCTGACCACCACTTGTAATGTAAAAAAGAAAAAGAGACTGAAGTAAAAGGGAAAAATATTACCATCACTCTCCATGTTGTGAATTGATGGAGAAAAACAAAGACCAGCTTTCAAAAAACTTTAGCTTCTATTGAAGCATGTAAATAAATACCTGGTTTTCAAAAATGCTGAGCGTACAGCAACTCCTGTTGGGACCCCATGAGTACATTTTCCAATTATGTCTGAAATCGGTACTCTGAGCTCTTGAAAATCTGATCTTAATCGTAGGCACTAAGCAATTTTGATCCTTTCTCTCCTCTCCCACCATCCCTCAAATCCGGTCCCAAAAGGCTTCTGTAAATGTGATCTGTGTTGCAGAGCTGAGTATTAATACAGTGCATTTTCTTTTTCACTCAAAAATGTAATACCATACATTTCTTAGTTTCATATTCATATATATATTATAGTTATGCCAGTTAAATACCTGTTCTGAACACGTGCCATTAATACCAAGCACCCGCAGTCTGTAGACATCACTTCAGAGCACCACACTATTCTTATGAGTAACAACTCATCCTTTCCATCAGATGAAAGAGAAATAATAGTTTCTGATCTCAGATTACAGCTGTGATGTCGCTGATGGAAGAATATTCTGTATAATAGAATGACCTGTGTTACCTTTTGTTAGGGAAGTGTCAATTGTGAAAGGCTTCATTAAAAAGAGAGAATGAACGAGCAAGACAGAAAAGCCCTTTAAGAAAGTTGGGCTGTCAGGTTTTCTCCAAGGGAAGTAACAGTTCTTTTCACACTGCTGTGTGAACTGAATTATATTTGACATTTATTCCAAGTCAAACCTACCTAAAAGTTACACAGTCAATCAACATTCATTAGAGTCAAGAGGTAGGATTTATTGAAGTGTTTTTCTGTTCTGAATTTCACCACCCGTTACAGATCCTCCATGAGTAACTTTCCAACTCAGTATCATACAAGACAGTCAACTTTTTACTGAGCTCTGTGCATCCAATATCCTTGTCTAGTATGTTTTATGAAGGTGGTATGTACCCACAGAACTTCAGAGATAAGTGTAATTGAGAGGCAGGTATCACTGCTGAGACACAGCTGACACAGATGTGCACCACTGCCCTTTACTGGACCTGTTCAAGCCCTTGCAATAGCAACCTATTGCTATCAGCTATTTGCCGCCAGCGTTTTCAAGTAAGAATTCAAAAGGTGTAACATTTGAGATTCCTGTCCTGTCTCCCCAGTTTCTACCTCTTAATCAAGTTTTGATAAGCGATCGCTTGCACAGCAGGTTGTGAATTTACAGATTAGACAAAAGAATCAACTCAGCTGTGCTCAAATCATGGCGGTGTTGCTTTTAGTGCAACGAACTTGGGCTGCAATATGATATAGCATTAAGCAATGTCCCTGTTCAAATGCAGGGAACGCTTGAGAAAGTCAAGTAACTGAAAAACCTGGATAGAACCCTTTATCTCTCCTTCTGTGACATAGAAAAGACAATGAAGCCCCGTAAGAAAATCATAAAATGTTTTGCTGTGTGCCTTAATTCTAACTCTGAGCACCACATAGTGCTCAAATATATCTATTATGAGGCTTCCATTTGCTGGAGGAATTGATCTAACAGGCAGACCGCAAGCCATATGTAAAAAGGCACGTCAGTTATGCATTACATTATTGACACCAAACAGTTTTTAGAAGTACTTATTTACCATAAAAATACAGAACAATTGCTGTACTTTCCTTAACTATAAAACCCTCACAGACTCACACCTTTTAAGGCTAGAAGAGGCCACTGCAACAGTCTGTTACGATTGCAACACTGCTGAAACTGCATGATGTAGTACTGCAGATTTCTAACATGACTTTTACACTGGACAAATATTGATGGCTTGCTGGATTTTCCCCAGATCTTTACTAATTACCTCTTTAATACTATGCTGCCAATACTTGTTACATAAAAACACTGTTATGTAGAGTAAAACCTCAAAATGATGCAACTTCATTTCCTAGAATAGGGTTCACTGCATGTGTTCTGCTTTTGCTGTAAAATGTAGTTCATCTCATGAAGCAGAACAACCCAAAGATCAAGAGGGGCTGGTGAGAGTCATACTAACACCATCCTACTCCATAACACAGTAAATGAATCCCTTATGTGGGAATGTTGGAATATTTCAGGTCTTGCCAGGAGATATCGGGACACTATTAGTATCCAAGTAACCTCAATGCACCTCTATATTAATGGAATCATATTTCAACTGAAGAAAGGTCTACAGGTGTCACAGAACAGTATTACCCACATCAGGAGTGCAGAGGAAGCTGTGGCAAATAAATGGCTCTCCTGAAGTACACTATATTTTTTGCCTGAGGCCTATTTCCGAGCAATTTTTCAGTGCCATTAATGACAGCAACAGAATGTAATACTTTGTTTATAACACCTAGACCTGAAATTCCCACTACAAACAAACAAGCATACAAAAATCCACTTCACATAGCTCCTTCCTTTAACCTGTATCTCAGATAATGACCTCTGCACAATCACCCCAAAACATCCTCCCTGGCTTTAGAACACCTGGAGAAAAAAAAATAAAATTATACAGTAAGATGCCAGTTTGCCATCTGAACTGTTCACTAAACACCTTATCTTGGTTGAAATCCAAAGACTTTCCATTAATTTTAATGGAGTGACTTTGGAATTAAACTAGCATGAGAGCACAATTTGCCCCTTAATGACAGTTATTTGCAAAAGGGAAGCTGTTTTATGTAATCAATCTGAACACCTGCTTTTGCAATCAGCATATGCAATCAGACAGATTACATGATTACTATCAAATATTGTGCAGATACATTTGGAGAGAAGAATTTGTTGCCATTTCACATTTTTAATCAGGGCAGCAGGAAAAAAAAAAAAACACCTAAGAAATAAAAATAAGATTCCATCTCTGCAGGTATTCAGAAAAGGAGGATGGAAGAGAATTGTTAAGTTTGACTGAAGCATGGTTTTGGAATAGATTTAAAACCTTTAAGCCTAATTTCCCCCCCAAAATTCTGGAGAAAAATTTATCATTTGATACGTAGAAGCTACACACAGGGCCAGAAATCAATCACTGGGCATATCCTTAACTTTAATACTATTTTATAAAACCAAGGGGGAAAACAATCGCAATAGGCCGGATGTCCCCTCAGACTCACAGTAGGATACAAAGGACTTGCCTGAATGATGAAAATTAAGATACCAAGCTCTTCCCAGTGAGCTCTGCTATGAGAATCCAGCACTGAATAGAAACACTTGCTAGAAAACCTCAAGAAAAGTATAACTTTGGCACACACTCCACCGAGTTACTGGGCATTAGTATCATTTCTGTCACTCTATTTTTTTTTCTAATTCTGCTGTAAAAACAATTTCCTGCTAGGAACACAAACATTAATATCTGGGGAAAATATCTGACATCAAACAAGCTGAAAAATAGCATCAATTCCAAAACTTCGCAGATAGTGAACTTCATGTTGGATTTGTGTAATAATTAGTTCAGAAGTAAGGAATTAGACTGCATAACATGCAAAATTCTTCAGCATATTCATAAACAGACTGGAAAATTACTGAATAAAAAATAAATCGGCAACCTGTTATCCTGATACACAGCAGCAATACAGAGAATCATCTAAAATATGTGATTGCATGCAACTCAACCACAATAACACTGTTAGGAACATTTTCAACATGAGAAACTTTAAGACTGAAGTCAGTACCCTACGTAAAGTAGAAATCTTTTTAGTATAAGAATATTAGTGTCTTGAAGGTATAATATGACTCGAATCTTGAAAATTATATTATAAGGTTCTTTTAGCATTTTGAAAATATCTTTGTGTGAGGTTTGAGCCAAATTACTTTGCTTATAAAATTAAGCAAAATGCAAGTCTCAGAGCTTATTGACTTGTGGCAGAAAAAAGTTTGCAATAAGAAGGATTCTTCAAAAAACATTGGTTATTTTAAGCCTTTTAACAAAATTCATCTAGTCATAAAGAAAACACAAGAGGATTCTACCCTTCTTTTTTTCAGCTTGGTTATGGAACATGGCCCAGAAATTTTAATTTTCTGTACCTTTTTCCATGAAAAAAAAAAACCACCAAAAACTCAAAGCCAAGCAAATGATGATTCTCCAAAGAACTGGTGTCCAATGGACAGATATGGTTCCAACATTTGAGTTCAGCACAGAAGACTTAGTTGCTCATGCTTCCGAAGTGCTGCCTGCACCATCTACAAATAACCAGCTTTCCCAGCCACCTGGGACGTGTTTCTGTAATCATAACCTTACTAACTATATACTGTCAAGCGTTCTCTTGAAACATTAAGATGAATGATCATTTTGTCAGTGGCAGTGTAAGCAAAATTATGAATGACCTAATTTTTAAAATGTTGCATGTATTATGTATGTAAGTAGATGCAGATATGTAACTGGATGCTTACAGGAGCAACTGCTGAATTTTCATCATCGCTACAAATGTAGGTTAGAGTTTTGTGCTCACAGAGATCCATATGCTTTTATACGTACATGTTCCAAAACCAGGAATAAAGTCACTGAAGGTTGTTACTGAAGACAAAATAGAATCTTCTGGTTTCATATATGTTTGGATAGAAAAACAAACAAACAAAAAAAAAAATCAAGAACAAAGAATAGAAATGTTAAGCCATGTTCCAATAACCTTAAAGATCATCTAGTTCCAACCCCCCTGCCATGGGCAGGGACGCCTCCCATTTGAGCAACCTGCACAGCAGAAATGTTAAAAAAAAAATAAAAAAAAATCAATCAGTCTAAACTTTACCAAACTAAAGCCAGGCAGAGTTATAAGCAACTGAAATTAAGCCCGGCATTAGGAAATACTAGGCAACTGTCATGACAACCAAATACTTGGATCATCCTTTTGACAACACAATCCCATGGTTTTGGTATCTGTGCAATTTATTTTCTACTGCCACAGTATCTGCTGGCAATAATGCACTGCCATTAATGGGTTATGAAAGATGTCTGGTATGATTTGCTTCAAACCCTTACTATCTAGTCTGTATTGATGTTAGCAGGAGGTTTGGTTAGGATGCTGTTGCTCAGTGGTTTGTTCATGAACCAACTCAGCTCCATCAGCTTCGAGGGAACCCAGGGAGAAGACCCTAACTTCACACCACCACAATCCTTTTTCAACTTCTTCACTTCTACTTAAGGAAAATGTAAATTTTTAGTTATTCTGCCCCACTTTATGGACTGCATATATCTCCTTTCACATAGCCTGGCTTTATTTTAGCCTTATTTTGTGTCTTCCTTACTGGCCCTTTTACACATATGATAGGGCCAGATCACATTTTGGCTAGCAAGAACAGTTTAATTTATTGCTATCATGCTGAAAAATCCCTTTATCTACCATTGCTATCAATATGATATCATATCTGGTTTTTGTTTGATCACTGTGTATGTGACCAAGTACATACTCCACAAGTAACAAGCTACATTTGGTGAAGCTCAAGTTTGAGACGACTCATGTCTTCTATTGCCCCTGGTTGAGTGCTCCTGTCCTAGGGTATTGTCTATAAAGAGGAGGATGTTTCTGCCCTCAGGTTGTATTTGTTCTTTATCATGGTCTTGTTGCAGAGCTGGAGGTTTAGGCAGGTAATACCATGGGCTTTTGTGGGCATTTTTTATTTTAATGGATTTCAGCTATTCTTCTGTTCTAAGTCATCAGAAGCCTTTCAGTTACAAGCTTCCAGTAATCCAGTTAAATGTTGGGAAAGTGCTACATAAGCATTAAATGCAATTGTTAATATCTCCTGGGGGCTGCAAGCAGCTCAGATCACTTTTAACTGGCCCCTCTGGCTGCCACACAGGGCTGCGTTATTCATCTCTGGAGGCAGATGTGTCCAGCCGACTTTATCCACAGCCAAATATGTTTATTTATTACAGCACTTCAGTGTGTTCTCTAAGCTCTTCTGTTCAATTCTCAGACATTTCTGGTGTAAGAGGCAGGATTAAAAGAATGCTTCTCAGCATCTTTGGTTATCTTTAAATTTTTCTGCAAAGACATGTGTAGAGAAGCTACCCCATGGCTCTTAGTAGTGCAGATGATAAGTGACCCTCTTTGGCTGTAAAGCATACCTTCCAGCTGTCCCTGATTTTATCTCAGAAGTTCACTATCCTCCTTGATCTCAACTGTACTTTACTGAAAAAGTGAGGTAAAGAAATGTTGGGTAATAAAACCAGGGAACATCCTTTTGGCAACAATTTTCTGTTTAAAAAAAAAACCTACAACAAAAAGGACGGACTTCATGGGTTAGTGCAGAGTTTAACAGTATCTCTGCTTCCAAGCAAAAGCATATTAAAATACTGTTTAAACAATGAATTTTTCTGATGCTAAAGGCTCTTAAAGTAATCTCTATGTGGAAGGGGCAGAGACAGCAGGAACCCAAGCATCTTTAAAGGTACTCACTAGAAAGTGAAAATTAATGTGTCACTTTTTTCTTTCTTAACATGGCCATAGGGACTGCTCTACAAGCCCAGAGTACTGCTAACTGTTTTCATTATTCCAAACACAGTATCACCATGTGAAAGCATAGGTTTCCTCTGAATAGTCTCCAAGTCCAGTCCTCTCCCATCTTCATCATTCTCCTTTTCTGGCTTCCTCCCTGCAAGGCAATCCCTCAGATTCAAAGGTGGCATATTATGGCATATGGGAACCCAAATGCAACAGGGCTGTATTTATTTAACTCATGGAATAAACTGTCTTTCACAAGAGCTAACCTGAAAGTATCTCACTCCACGATGCCACCTTAATTCTTACTGCTGGTCTTTGGACATGATTGTAAATAATCAAACCTTCTGCAAGTCTACAATTGCTTAGTAAGACAAATCCACATGCTGGCACCAGTAGTTAGCCTAGGCGCAGATAACAAAGCCCCAAAATAGGAGCATTCACCTTGAATCCCTAATATTTAGCATAAGCCAACAATACCTTATCTATACATTTGCTCAGAGAGCAATTTTTTTTTTTCCCCAAAGAAACAGTTCATTCTTATTAAAGAACAGTAAAATCATACTCATGGGGCACAAGATGCGTGAAACAGTTGTTATGTCAGAGGCTGCCACTCATTAAATTCTTGGTAAGGTTTATTTCAGATAGAATAGATTTATTGGGCAAGGAAGATTAAAGAGGCTATAGATCCTCAATTATCACAGTGGTGTATGTTCCTGAATCACATGACATGGTCACGGTTGTATAGATATGTAGCTTGCCTCAACCTTTCACCGTCTCTCCTCTGCGTCTCTACCTGGACTGCAGCTGCTTCTCAATTCAACATATTCACTGGGTAGGGATTACCTTACGTTTTCTATGCACTACACAAACATTAACTTATTAACCTTCATAATAACCATGGAGGATTCATCTGAAAACTATTCAAAACCCAGTGGAGGATTTGGGAAGATTCAGCTTCGAAATAGGCTCTCATATAACAGGTAAGTAAAGCAAAACATAAGATTCTGTTTAACTTAAGACCATATAGTAACCCAAACTTCAGTCAAGGTCAATTCCATTCTCTCGATTATTTATGAATGTTCCGACTCCTCTGGCTGTTTAAAACGTTCCTGCTACTTCTGGTTCTGCTTACAACTGACACTGAGTGTTAGAGCAAATCTCAGAAAGAGCACAAAATGTTCATGGCTTCTTGTGGTTTCACCAACCCATTTCTAACTTTTTAATGTTTTTGAAGCAATGCTTATGCTGCTCTGCAAATGTAAATTTTATCAAAATCATTATTGAATGCACAGAGTGCTTGATTTGTCTGTAGCACATTTTGTCCTGTGCATTTGTGAAGTCCATCATAGATTACAGTAAACACAGAATACAATATTTTCAAAGGCTAAGCGCACCATTTTCAGTGCTACGTGTTCTTGTAAGTCATTTAGTCACTTTAAAAAATTCTCCTTATTATGGCTAATTAAGATGAGCAATAGAAAAATCAAACAGGGTGACTCAGTGCTATATCTACTGTGACTATTTAATGAAGTTTTTAAAACTGAAAATGAATCCAATATTTAAAGTATCAAGTCCTAATATTAAGGCCTTTTCTCATTTTTTCCTTTGTTTGCTTTGGGTTTTTTTTTTTGCAAACAATCAATGGTAGGAATCCTTAAACTAAAAAGCATGTGACTGAATTAAAACCCTAGTTAAGCCACATCATGTTTGCTTTGGGTTTTTTTTTTTTGCAAACAATCAATGGTAGGAATCCTTAAACTAAAAAGCATGTGACTGAATTAAAACCCTAGTTAAGCCACATCATCTTAAAAGGCATAAAGAGACACATTGGTTCTGCTTGGTATGGTATACCACTTTGGGCTCAACGTAGTTAAATTCTTCAGGTTCCGTTTGAAAATTTAGCATTTATTTGCCAACTGCCACAAACTCCAAAAATCATGTTATACTAAGAAAAATAGCCCATCATGAAATGGGGTTCCGGGGAACTTTCCTTTATGTATTAGTACACAGAAAAAGGAAAAGTTTGATAACTATGCATTATTAAACTAAGTAGCATTGTAGTCATTTATTTCCCCAATGCTTTTTCCAGAATTCACAAACCAAAACAGTTGGACTGAGATAACCTGAGCCCAGATTCAAAATGAAAAGGTTCTCTTGAAAACTCACACAGCCATCTGGTAGTCGAAAGGCTTTAGAATGTTCTAGCAGGACTTAGTATCACAGAAGAACAGATGCCTGCAGCATACATTAGACCTGTCATCTAGGGTTTCCCTGCCAAAAAATCGTTTATGTAAAACAAACTTTCAACTGGAGACCAAATTTGAAAGGGAAAAAAACATTTGGAGGAAAATAAAACACCTTTGCAAGAAGAGCAAAAGAAAATCATCTGCTTCTGCCTGCTTTTTCCACTACTCTCTATTACTGTAACAGTTTTTCATTCTCTTCTCTTTCAGTGATCATTATTTCAGGAAATTTTGAAATTTCTTCAGTGGACAGCTGTACAATAGGTAGCGGCTTAGGCAGAAAAATACTGCTGTAAAAATCCTTCTGTTGAAAGATCTGTATTTCTAATTCATTGGGAAAGAATGTGCCTATCGAACAAGAACACAAGGCTGAATATAAAGTATAATAGAAGAGGAGTTACTGAAAAACTTCTATATGTCATCTGCAAGTTAAACACTGTATCATAAACATAGATAAAGGCAAGTTCCAACCCTGAGCATCCAGTAAAAACAAATAGGATCAGTACTTGAATAAATACACTGGTACCCCCTTGCAGATCCTGGTTTAAGATTTTATTCTTACAACCAGTCATGAAGCAAATTATTCATGAGACTATAACAGAAATTTGGCAGATAGGATGACCTTGACCCACAGCATGAGATGTTATCCTGGAACAAAGCAACAGTCACAATTTTAGGCAACTCTGTTTTTATCATCTACCTTATTTCATTGCTTGACTTTTCACACACATTCAAGCTTGTCAAGGGTATTGTCTATACCCTATGCTGAATTATCTAACAACTACAGAAAAATTGCATATGGGGACTGGGAAGAATTTCAGGTGGGCAAAAATTTTTTATAATAAAATTTCACTTAGGATTTTCCATCTACAGGAATCCAGAACACCATGCACAACTTTACATTCCCCTTCAGCTTTTCTCTTTTAATATGGTACACACTTGAGAGGTTTATCTTTTACAAAAAGGTACATTATGCAGCTTCAAGAAATTTGCTAATATTTTTATGTCGTATTGGTCAAACTATGATAAGAAATAAATGTGTCAGACTAATAATACAGGATGTCAAAGTAATAGGCTACATGGGAAGCATTTATGCTAAGCTATCATTATACATAATATAGTTTTTATCTGTAAGTAGTGTAGTTGATACAAAATATGATACTATATTAATGGCAAAACAATCTGATTTCCTAAGGAAAAAAATTTGAAAGATTACTAGTTTCTGACACTATTATTATTTATGATGCTTTTGTCACAATGATTGAAAATGTAAAAAGATCCTTTGAGGTTAGCCAACTTTTTCTTAGCCTGGGCTTGATTTGTGCTTAGACTACAAAAAGGACATCAGTTTTGGATTCCATTTTTGCTTTTATGTAGGATTACTACTTCTGCTCACATCCTTGAGTTTTTTTCCTCATTTGGTTTTAGCTGGAAATGCGAAACCAGAAAGAGACACAAACGACATCAGATGAGCCCAAGGCACGGTACATGTACTTCACATTTCAAATGTGAAAGAGTTTAGATAATAAACTAATGAGTGTTTAGATTAACCCCACCCAGCAACTATGACCATGCAGCCATCCTCACCCTCCTCCCCCCGGGCCCAGGAGCAAAGGGAGAAAAGCAGGAGAAAGAAAACCTCGTGGGATGAGATAAAGACACTTTAATAGAACAGTGATGGAAAAGAAAAACAATGATAATCATTTTGTATATTCTTTTACCATTCAGTGATGCAACCTAAGTTGCTCTCACCACCCAATGATCGGTTGCCCAGCCAGCTCTGTGCAGCAATCACGGATTCCTGCCCCCTGGCCAACCCCCATTTATATACTGAGCATTATGTCTATGGTATGGAATATTCCTTTGTCCTGTCTATACTCCCCCTCAGCTTCTAAGGGAAGCTGAAAAAGTCCTTGACTTTCTATAAATATTACTTAGCAACAACTAAAACAATGTGTTATCAACATTATTCTCATACTATATCAAAAACACAGCAGCTAGAAAGAAAATTAACTCTACCCCATCTGAAACCAGAATAATGAGGAAAAGCTTTTGTAAACTGGATCGTTGGGCTTAAGTGTGCTTAATTCTGAAACAGACAAGACAGTAAATGAATATGAGCTACTGAGGCTACAGTCCTCAAATGAGTGAAGGAGAAATGGAATAGCGCAACTGTTTTAAATTAGTGAAACAATAAAAATTACTCATTTCTATGGCTGGGATGAGGGAAAACTAATTCTTCAGAACCAACTTCACAGAGATTTAAATAGAAGGAGATCCACAGACAGTAGAATCATAGAACAGTTTGGGTTGGAAGGGACCTTTAAAGGTCACCTAGTCCAACCCTCCTGCAACGAGCAGGGATTTGATCAACTAGATCAAGTTGCTCAGAGCCCCATCCAGCCTGACCTTGAATGTTTCCAGGGTTGGGGAATCTCCCACTTCGCTGGGCAACCTGTGCCAGTGTCTCACCACCCTCATTGTAAAAAATTTCTTCCTTATATCAAGACTAAATCTACCCTCTTAGTTTAAAACCATTACCCCTTGACCTATTGCAACAGGCCCTACCAAAATGTTTGCCTGCATCTCTTTTATAAGCCTTCGTTAAGTACTGAAGAGCCACAAGAAGGTCTCCCTGGAGCATTCTCTTCTCCAGGCTGAGCAACCCCAATTATCTGAGCCTGTCCCCATAGGAGAGGTAATTTCATCCCTCTGATCATTTTTGTGGCCCTCCTCTGGACCCTTGGGAGGGTCTATGTCTTTCCTGTGCTGAGGACTCCAGAGCTGGACACAGTACTCCAGGTGGGGTCTCATGAGAGCAGAGTAGAGGGGTAGAATCACCTCCCTGGACCTGCTGGCCACGGTTCTTTTCATGCAGCCCAGGGTACAGCTGGCTTTCTGGGCTGTGAGCGCACATTGTCAGCTCACATCCAGCTTTTCACCAACCAGTACCCTCAAGTCCTTCTTGGCAGGATTACTCTTAAGTTCTTCATCCCCCAGCCTGTATTGATACCAGGGGTTGCCCTGACTCAAGTGCAGGACCCTGCACTTGGCCTTGTTGAACCTCATGAGGTTCAATTCTCGAGCCTGTCCAGGTCCCTCTGGTGTGTCAACCACACCATTCAGCTTGGTGTCATCTGCAAACTTCCTGATGGTGCACTAAAAGGAAATTAATCCATTTCATGACCCATGTCTTCAGTGAAGGAATTTCATACTTCCACAGTCCAAAATCCACAGCTGCACAACCACACTTCTTTTCATCTTTCTTCCCTTACACACATGGGCAGAAAACCCTCAAAATGTGCCATACCCAAAACGCAGAAAACAAGAAGAGAGAAAAAAAACATTTACTTTTCAACCCAACTTCTAGTCCTTGATTTCTATGTATCATTAGTCTTCAGTTTTTTATTTCTTCACATATCAGTGACAAAAATATTCACTGTAACAAAACAACAGACTGAAGGCTAACGTGAATTGGAAGAAATCTCATCAAGCAGGACTCCAATGGAGCCACAAAAACGCATGCATGATGTGCAGCCCCATTTCCTACTTAGAAAGTGGGTCTCACTAAAACTGAAACAAAACCACTTCTGAAAATTCTAGCTGGAAACTGGTCACCTACTGGGTGGATTCAAAGCAGGAAAACAGGACAAGCATGATGAGGAATGCCAGAAACCTGATAGCTGTGCTTGGCGCATACCCTGCATAAAACAGAATAGGACAGGGAAGCTGTCTTGCCACTAAAAACAGTCATTCTATTCACAGAGATTTAGCTCCAAACAGATTGCATAGTGCCCTTAACTGGATAGGAATAATTAGAAATCTGGCTGAATATTTATCCTTTCACTTCCCCTGGCAAGGAAATACAACAGCTATATGCATCTTGCAATAAATACTGCCTCATTTCCTAACACAGCTGCCTGCAGCCACCTAGCACTTTTTATTAAATCCTTTCTTACCTCTCCTCCCAGCCAGGCAGCACGGTTCAGCAGTCAGAATTGCACCCTAGTGACCACCCGCTCTACTCCAGGCGTTGTCATTAACTGGGGCTGACTCTCTGCCAGTGAATCACGATGAAGAAGGCTCTTCGCTTTCCTGTCTGTTAGACTTTTCGGTAAAGATGGTGATGATAATACCTTTCTCATCACACAAATGAAAGGGGAATGACAAGGACTGCTAATGAATTGTACAACATTGGTAATGTTGAGCACCATTTAAGCGTAAAGTGTATTTGAGTTATGTCAGCTATGAAAAAAGAGATCACAAAAGCATATTGGAACATAGAGTAACATTTTATGCTAATTGTTGGTGGAGAGAGACTGAAGACACTGGCCTTCCTATATCCAGCACTAATGAGACTCAATTTATGCCTGCTTTTACATAATCTACTTATGAGAGCAAAGAAAATCCCCACCCTATCTGCTAGCTGTATACTGGAATAAATCTCCTCCCACAGAGATTTGCCTCAATCATGGACGCAATCACAGTGTTTAGACTTTGATGTGAAGATGGAGACCAAAGAGGAAAGAAAAAAATCACTCTATAAATTAAAAACTGTGCCTTCTAAAATAACAGTTAGAAAAAATTCTATAATTAACACAGCATGAATGATCAGTAATGATGTCCCAGGCCACAAACTAGCCATCGCTTTTCCAAGGCACAACTGTTTTGCTTTTGGAAGTGCTTATGTGCTCTGAATAAGCTTCAGTTGAAGTTAACACTCTAGCATGTCCTTTTTCCCCCAGAAAAATATTACATACAAAGTTGTACGTTGATAACTGTGGTTAACTGAATCATTCCTTCACATGCACGTATTGGAACAAATTTAAGTATGCACCACAAAATATTCTCTTGCAGCATCAATATCTTTCCTAGTCAGATTTTACTTAAGCATTTTTTTACACAACCAAACTCACTAGCTCCATCAAACTCATAATCAAGCTACTGCTCTCACCTGATTGTTTAAAAGCATAAATTGCTTTTTATCCTCAGAACAAAAAACCACCAAAATACAGAAATGCACAAAGTAGCTACAATGTGACGCTAAAAAACACTGAAAAAGCAACATCCTATACACTTGCAGAATGCATATTTAAAGAAAGACCAGTAATACTGGTCAAAAAGTAGTCACCCTTTACCAAAATACATCTAGCAATGATATTTGATCTCAAATTTAAACCAAAGTCAGACTGCGTATCATCAACAACAAGTTTTCTCCAAAGGATTTTTCTAGCCAGAAATCAAAACAAGTATATACAATAAGAAAACCTTGTTCTTCACTGGCAACTTTCCACACACTAATCTTTTCACCAAGGTATATTCCATTCAGGTATACACCTAATGGCAATGTTCTCTGAAGTGGAACTCAGACTTGTCAGGGACCAAAAGCTGTAGGATTTCTTGGCCAAAAGCTGTAGGATTTCTTGGCCAAACATCTGAGACATCTAAGATTAACATTTGTTAGTCTCCTAGAGATTAACAAATTTCTTCTCTTATATGACCCCAATATAATTTTCAGATTCATATGTATATAAATATACATGTGGATATATACGTATTCATATACATACCCACACATATGAAATGTCAATAGTATTTACTGACATTTATGCTACCGACATCAGTTCTAGCTAAGCAACTTAATGAAAACAGCAGCATTGTAAATTCATATCTGGTGCATAAAAGTTGACTCATTACATACATCTAGATGATTAAAAGGCACTTACTTGCATCTACTAATATATCTGCATGCATCTACTACTGATTTAAAACATGCAAATGGTTGTGTTAATGTCTAATGTGGCAACTAAATTTGAAATCATATAAAATTTAACTGATTTGTAAACACAAAATGTATCTATTATTTTCAGCAAATCAAATGAACCTGAGAAACGTTATTCAATTAATCCTCTGCATTACAAATTCCAAATAGAGGATGATGTGTTACAAACATGCCAAGACGTAAATCTTTGCTCCTGAAATAACCTGACTGGAGTCAGCCTCGGTGCTTTTGAGTTTTACTATAAGGATCTTTGTTTTTTTTTCTACTGGAACATTAAGTGAAAATGGTTTTCTGTTACACTTCAGATCCAAAAATTAGGAGGAAGTCTTTAAACAGATGCAGAAGAAATAAGATTGCTGAGCTTTGCTCAGCTATTGCTGCTAAGCAATTGATATGTTATCTTACTTGTAAAGTGTTCTCTCTATATATACATTTTTTTTGCATACCGTCCCTGGATTTCCTTGCATATCATCTTGTACTCTTTGCTTTCACCAGTTAGTTCTGCATATAGAAATCAATGGGTTGAAAACGTAATGACCAACACTTCCACAGTAAAGCAAAAACACCAAGGTAAATTTTAGTTTTAAAGTTTTAGCTGATTAAGGTAAGCAATGACACGATTTGACCTCCCTAATTTCTTAATAGAAATGTGAGTGTTTCTTTGCAGACAAATTATCAATAACATTTTAAATCAGGTTTGATTGAGTCAAAGCAATTATCACACGGCAGCAGGCAGTGAGCAGTGAAGTGCTCAGGGTATCATTCTTCCCCTGCAAGGGCTGGAGGAAGAGGGAGTAATTACTATTGACGAGGCTAATCTTCCAGTCTTCTATCGTCAGGCATGCTCAGACGAGACAAATCCCACTCAGCATTCCTTGTCTACAAATTGGTCATTTACATAAACATGTTTTCTCGCCAACATATGCTATTATAGTAGATTACCCAAAGATGGCAGCAGTCCAACCACTTACTTAGCAGCCGATGTTCATGTCTTTGGTGTAAATGTATGTGCTTTCCTAGCCCTTTTCTAGCCTTTACATACAAGACAAGTCTGGAGACTAAACCTTACTAAGGGCAAGTGGAGCTTTGGGTCAAAATCTATTGACAGGGGTCCCTGCCTTTGAAGTCGTTTCCTATCATCATAACCACATACAGCTATGGTGCTTTTTTTTTTCTGCTGGACATATCCTGATCCCTCAAAGAAACTTTTAAGGTTTTTGGAAATAAAATTACCATTAGACAGACAATACACAATTTTTACATACTGGTTTAGCTGTCCAAAAGCATTATTTCAACACTGCATCTACATTATCCACACAGAGCAGTAACCCATGGTGTGCCTTCCCTATGTCCTTTTAATGCAGATTTTAGAGTTGTTTTCCAGATACCAAACTAAAACTGGGCAATAGCGTTATTGCGTTCATATGGGGGTTTTTTTTTTCACATGTAGATGCCATATTTATTACTATTCATCTCCTTGTCCCCACAAATTCTCAAGGGACAAGAGCACCCCATAAATAAAAAATCCCTGTATCTATCTCTTATTAATTATCCTTTTTTTTCCCATTCTTTTTTTCTGAGACTAAATAAACTCAAACGCTGCAGTATAAACTAAGTGGCTACACAAAAATGTTGACAGAACTTAGATTTATAAAAAAGTGACCTCTGTCATGTCCTTCAAACATTTTGCTAGCTATTCCTGATGATGAGCAGCTATCATGTCTCAGAAGGCTTCAATCACACTAGAAACAGGATATCTAACTATTCTGCATCCATCACTGGAGTGATCTAATCTTGTACTGAGAAATAAGCACGAAGCCATCTCATTTCATAGTAGATATATTTAAAAGACCGACCTCTTCAAAACATATTTCCTTGGAAATTTCTGTGCATCCAGTTTAAACATTCTACATCTTCTCAATTACTTCCACAAGGAAATTTGCAAATGCATTTGCAAATTGTGATTACAGTCTTCCAAAGTCTAAAATTCCAATTTCTTACATGGGTTTTTTTTTCCTACTTTGCTGAGTAATTTTCTCTGACCAAGTGTCCCCGACTTCGCACTGCAAGTCAGGTGAAATTTTGTTAGTATTTATCACTTGTGCAATGTCAAAAAGAAGCAGTAATGCACTTCCTACAGACAGGCAGATGCTATTCTGAAAGGCATAAAATCCAACTAGGTAAAGAAGGAAAAAGAGAATGAATAAAAGCATGGCTAAGTTCAGTACACGTTTTGTTGGCTCAACTATATTTGCTTTTCCTTCCACATCTGCACACATTTCTTCATAAATAAGGTCATTGTCTGATAAAAGGTAGGCAGCAATGTGTACGAATCCTCTCTGGTATCATCCATGCTGGGACTAAATGACAGAACAGTATCCCATTGCCTCACCTGAACACATTCCCAGTCTGCATATTACAATAAAAAAACCCCTGTGTTTTTCTCAAGTTACATTAATAAGGATTTGTCTTAAATTTTACACCATGAAAGAAAAAAAAAAGTAAAAAAAAAAAATCACTGAACCAGTCTTTGCTTTCAAAAGGCAATTGTAGAAATTCAATATGGTGACCAGAGTAACAAAGATACCAGGTATCTTTGGATACAGGTAGTATTCAAGGATACAGGCAGTCCTGCAAAGAGCAGGGAGTTGGACTCAATAATCCTCATGGGTCCCTTCCTCAAATTGAGATATTTCTCAATTTGAGATATTCTACGATACTCAACAAGTGAAACTGGAAAA
This sequence comes from Limosa lapponica baueri, assembly GCA_002844005.1. Classification (NCBI taxonomy): domain Eukaryota; kingdom Metazoa; phylum Chordata; class Aves; order Charadriiformes; family Scolopacidae; genus Limosa; species Limosa lapponica. The sequence goes on from KZ505937.1 coordinate 284,071, forward strand.
AGTTAACTAACTTGAATACAAGATATAGTTATTAAACTTCACTTGAAGATTCAATCCCTTTTGTCCTTGAAAAGTTTAGTTTCAGCTTAAAGATGACAGCTGTAGATTTCCCTCCATGGTGTTTCAGAGGAGTTTTCTCTCAATATATTCATCATATGTTGATACCTTTGTAGGGCTAATGCAGAGATTACACTTTCTCCTATCTGTTGTCAGATACCAATAAAATGGATTCTAGTAAGTATGTAAGGATTTGGTCTGAAACTTTTCACGCTGCGTACCAGTTCCTTACAGAGTCTTGGTGATGGGGTCAAACAAGGAGGGAGGGATAACGCACTGGTGCCTCACAAACTCCGGGCTGCTACTGCCTTGTTCACCTGTTTTCAAGAGTAGTTACAAATTTTGACATTACATTTCTGCACTAATGAAACCAGATAAAAGCTTCACAAAATATCCAGTTAGAAATGAAAAACTTTTTCCGTCAGGTTCCCAAGCTGGCCAAGGGAAATAGGCCCATAAGGTGCTTCAGAGGCACTGGCTATCCTCAGCCCTGCGGGACCAGACGTCAGTGGGGCAGCCCCCTGGACTATGTCCTTAGTCCGGATCTGATGGAAATAACACCAATAAAATTTGCTCTGCCCTGATTCTTGTAAAAGGTGCCACTTCATGGGTTGCATAATTCAAAAACATAGTGAATTATATGCTCTCCTAAACCAAGCGTTGCCTCAGTGGCAGGCACAGGTAGATGGGATTAGTCACCATGCAGCTCTTGGAGCTCTTCATTTACAAACATGACTGTAATTAACCTTTCAGCGAACACATTGCTGTTGCCATGGGAACCCACGCTGGACATAAAGACAGTTTCATTATGTACTGCGTACACGGAGGAAAAGTTACGCTTCTGACAGCCGCGTCATCACAAAAGGGTGTCAAAGCAGTTGTGAACATCATGACTTTGGGGAAAGACAGGATGACAGCTCAATAGGAAAGTCATGACCAATCTAGAGAAATTAAGGCCACAAGACGTGCCAGGGAACGCAGAAAGCCATGTCACACCAGTTCAAATCACCTTTCCTTCCACTTCTCCAGAGTAAGCAGTCACTGCAAAAAAAAAAAAAATTCAGAGCAAGCAGAAAGAGCAAAGGAGAGCCCTCTTCTGTATCTCCACATATAAATGGAATCATATTAAACAACCCCATGAATTAAAATGAAAAAAAAAAAAAAGGAATTAGTGCTTTAACCTAATGTACAATAGGCATAGAAACTCCATAACACTATTTATTTTTAAATTGAATGCAGTTGCATTATCTGAGAAAATAAGAATCATAAAATCTAAACAGAATAGCACCTTACTAGCTAATATTTAGTTTGCACTTCACAATTTGCATTATAATCATCATCTACTTTCTTCTCAGAAAGGATTTCTAAAGACCAACATAATGAGATTTGCAATTTACTGTACATTACACTAAGAATCACAAGCTTTACTGAAATTTATCAAATAATATTTATTAGTATTCTAGGAAGCCATTAATTCAATATTAATCCACATTTGTCAAATAAAGAACTAAAATACATTGAGTTGCATTATCTTTTCTTTCTTAAAAAAATGAATTTTTATATTCAGTAATTTGCAAAATTCAGTGCCTATTACATCTTTAGATCATTAGTTCCTATTGGATCCTAATACACTTTTAATGAAAAGGAAGGTAAAAAAGAAATAATCTATCTGTAGATTTTGCAATTTCTAGCATAAAACATTATATAGCAATGTAAATGTACGACTTGTGTGTGCCTCAATTTTCCCAAGACATACTTTATCTGTCCATATTTAAGGGAAAAAACAGCATTCAGGCATCCAAAATTCAAATCAGGCAAAATTTATGCATCTGATTAAAAAAAAAAATATTTAGGAGTCCAAACGTGAGACCTACAAAATAATTTTCATCATAACAACTTCCGTACCTAATGATCCCTGAGAACTTCTGTTTTCCCCAGAAAAATTGCTGGGGTGCTTTGAGTTTGCTGTTGTGCATTTGCCATCTTTCCTCAGCTGTATATGTAAATGCATGGCAACTCAAGCTCAGATTCATAAATTCAGGCACCCATGGGCCTAAAATTTGTGTCTACTACTCTGTGAGATGTACTTAGCGTGTGCCCACGGGCATGGGCAGCACCAAGCTCAACAAGGAGGGAGACGAAGAGCAGAAGACAGCAGCAGTGCTTACATTTTCCTAATAGTGTGCGGGTCTGGGGCCCCTGCCCAGGAAATACAAGCTCAGACCTTCACCTGAAAACTACTTATTCATTTTTCACTGAAGAGTAAAAATGTAAAGTGCATAAAGCACCATCAGACACAAGCTGCAGCCCGATCCTCTCTCCTGCTCTCACGGGGAGGCAGGGCTGGGCTCCTGAGGCAGGGGATGCAGTTTAACCCGGCTGCCAGCTCGCAGGGAGGGCGTGCAGCCATGAGGCCACTGCACAAATGGCAGAATCCTCTTTCTTTCCATCCCAACAAATTAAGAAAACAGCGATACACATCATCAAATTCCTGAAATTTGAAGCAACAGATGCCTACCCCAGAAACACTCTGGTCAGGCCACAGAGACATTTTTGCACCCTGTCTTTGTTCAGCTTTTCCTGTCGAATGACTCAGAGGTGATTGCAGGCTTCAATATTGCTAGCACAATTCAATTTTGCAGTGGCAACACACTGGGTTAAGTATTGCAGAACAGGCAGAAGCAGTCATTGGCATTTCAAGGGCTAGAAGGTTAGGAGGGGCTAGTGCAGCTTGTGTGGAAAGGCGGAAGGCAGGATGCAGGAAGAGTACTGGGGTGTGCATGATTTGGAGGAACTGGGTTTGAGGAACCAGGGATCACAGTCCTTCAAGCTGCAGGTGGATGCAGAACTCTTTCTTTCTCCTCACCCTAACCATGTCTTTTCTGGGATCTCATTCTTTCCCCTTACTTCATCATACAGCTGACAGCCTGCAGTTGCTGCTGAGATATATTTGCATTACCTCCTGCAGCCCCAGGCAACTGGCTACAGCTTTGAGCTGGCTTAGACATTCCTGCACAGCCCACATGCTTGAACACCTGACAGTATCCATGCGCTTTATAAAGATCAGGTGCTGGAAGATGGGCTTGTGGGCTCCATTCCTAGAGCTGGATATTCAAAAAACAACTGTGATGATCACAGAATGGTTCGGGTTGGAAGGGACTAGTTCAACACTCCCACAATGAGCAGGGACACCTCCCACTAGATCAGGTTGCTCAAAGAACCATCCAACCTGGCCTTGAACACTGTCAGGGATGGGGCATCCACAACCTCCCTGGATAACCTGTTCCAGTGTCTCACCATCCTCACAGAAAAGAATTTCTTCCTAATAGCTAGTCTAAATCTCCCCTCTTTCAGTTTGAAACCATTAACCTCATCCTATCACTACACTACCTGATAAAGAGTCCCTCCCCATCTCTCCTGTAGGTCCCCATAAGGTACTGGAAAGCTGCTACAAGGTCTCCCCAGAGCCTTCTCTTCCCTGGGCTAAACCATCCCAACTCTCTCAGCCTGTCCTCATAAGAGAAGTGTTCCAGCCCTCTGAACATCTAGGTGGCCCTTGGCTCATCTTACTGGGCTTCTGCTCGAGCAGGTCCATGTCTTTCTTATGTTGGGGGCCCCAGAGCTGGACATAGTATTCCAGATGGGGTCTCACAAAATAATATTCAGCAATGTTACAAGTCCTCTCCTAGGTCATCTGCATATGATACAATTATGCTTTGAGGGAACGAAAGTAAAGATGCCTCACTGTTCCTTTAGGGGATTCAAGGACCTTATTCCAAACTTTTTTTAAATTGTGATGAAAATTGGTTTTTGGCTCTTTTTGCTTTTCTTCTGCTAGGAATCTGCTCCCATTCTCATGGGGCTGGTCCAAAATTCACAGAGGTCAATAGGAAGACCTGTAGTGACAACAGTTTCTTTGAGCAGGCTATTTGCTATTGACCTCAGAAGTGCCTTAACCACCCACCTCCCTTCATGTTTGTCCCTTGCAAAAAAATACTCACAACAGAGTTAAAGATGCTTTGTGCCAAAATGAAACTGAAAGGAAATATTGCTATTGCCTTGTTACTTCACTAATACATAAACCACTAAAACCATGGCATTATTCTGACATCTGAAAAGAAGAAACTGATAAGAGTACATTTCATTTGCATATTAGCAGAATTTACTGTTTTATAATCTGGATTATTGACTCACAAGAAGCCAATCAGCATCGATTAATCCCTCTCCCGGCTTTTTGAAGCTCTCTGTTTAACAGCTACCTAGTTCAGCCCAAAAACTTTGCAGAGTTTTTTTGCCTTGTCCAGGACAGACACTGTTCGTGCTTAAGAACAGTTACTACAGAGAAGGTGTCAAAGCAGTCCTACCACCTCAATCACTAAAAGATATCCTTTACATTTACTTATTTTCATGCTTCCTTAAAGGCTTGACTACAAAGGCAACCAATGGCTGTCAGCTGAGGTTTTTCATAGTTGAAAGGATTTGGATATAACAATCATATTTACGTATGAAGCACAGTTTATTTACTCTTCCACTAAATAACATTGGTTCAAGATCATAACATGGTAATAAATTTTTGCTTTCCTCAAGGCACTGTTGCAATGATAATCCAGGAGGGGAGGCACAGTAAACATACTTCATCTACTCTCCACTACGTCACTGCTTGAAAGGCACTTACCTATGTCATACAATAGGTTTTATCACTTTAACTAAGAAGTAATCATTTTTTGATTACCAGTTACGTTCTCCTGTTCTCCAATGAAAGTGTTGGAAAGCCACTGCCTGTCTATTTAATATTAAAACTTACCATTTGGCTAGACTAACTTTCCAAATTGCAGCAGTTGTTTTTGATTGGATTTCTCTATGTTCTTGCTTCCGGTTCATTTTTAATAAGACCATGCAATCAGGTACTTAAATCAGAGGATAAAAAGCCCAAGTAAAATTACACACTGAACCGTGAACTTTTCTGGGTGACCTTAAACACCTTTTCCTTGTGATTCGTCCAATTTATCTAAAAAAAACCCCAAACCCCTGTGTAAAAAAATCTCAGGTCTTGCAGAAAATTGGAGACGACATGTCAGCTGAGCTCACCTTCCAACACCCTCCTATTGTGGGGCTAAGCACATTCCAGGGATTCCAATTTTATAAATTATGTGTGCTATAAACTGCAAGAAGATGTAAGTGTAATCCTGAGAAGTCAGCAGTGCCAGCTTGCTAAACCACTATATTTCTTTAAACCTACAATCTGAACTTCGAAATCACTGTGAGAATTTCAATTAACGCAAACTGTGGTGTACTAAAAAGTGAGTACAAGTAAACATCCTTCTAGTTGGCGGTTTGGATCTAACAAATCTACGAGCTTACCAGTGAAACACAAATAATGTTGTAGTAAAGGATGTAGATGCTTATCAAAGAGAAATCAATCTAATAAAGAATTTACTCAGTTAACACTTCAGTGCCTTGGTTGTTGTTTTTTTTTAAGCCACGTGTGCCACGTCTCTTTAAAAGGTGCAGCACGGATTTAGGACATCATAACATGACACATTGTTTCCAATCCATGACTTGAAAAGAAGTCCTATTTCTGGAAACAGTTTTCCTACTATTTCTTTCCCTATGTGTCCCCACTTCTTCATCGCTTGTGTTTTAAAAAGGTATTGCTTATCCTCTATTCCTCCAAATGCCATTTTCTATCACTCCCTGCTGTCTTCCTCTGCACTTGTCTGGAACTCTGGCTTGAAATGGATTATCTGAACTCAGCACTACCTCCAGAGGAGTCACCAAGATGACAAAATTCATGGAAATGAAAGCATTTCAGTCACTGATTAGCAGGAGAAAAGGGTCAGACAGGACAGGTGGGGAGGAAAGGGAGACGACGACAGATTATTATAAACCTCTCAAGTGAGTCACATTGAATAAAACCTTGCTCCCAGCTGAGAACTAGGAATTTAGGAATCATGGATGACATACTGTTGTGTAAAAATGATGGAGCATATTTCCAAAACAAACTGCAGTAAGGTAGCAACAGACTCCCCGGCATCGTTGAGAATGACAAGCAGTTGGAAAGAAAGCTTACACATAAAAATCACAAACTGCACCCCTTTGCTCCAAATGGGAGTCAATACTGCGCTCTGCAAAGGGTGAGGGGCAAAAAAGAAAAATCAAGAAGTTGTCAGGAACTGAGAGTGAGCAGCACTGATTCAGTATACGAATTTAAAAAGCAAACAAACAAACCACAAGACATCTGCCTTTGTACAGATGTATAGCTTGGTGCTGGATTTTGTCCTGAAACAGACAATTTCCAGATATAACAGCCTAGCAGTACCAGGAAATCACTCTAGTGAGAACTTTCTTTTTTGGTTATTATCAATTTGGTTTTTCTATTGAAATTATAGATGTTCTGAGTTACAGAGACCTCTGTAATAAAATTATATTTAAACATAAAAATAAATTATTTAAAAACTTAAATGCCTGCAATGAGCAGGAAATGTCTCTTACTGAAGAACAGCTATTATTATTATTGTCTCACGCTATTGCAGACATTTTATAATCCTTATGTATATTATCCAAAGTACTTCTGCATTTGATTATTATACGCCTCATAAATCAGAATATTTTAGTAAGACTTTTCTGATTTAATAATCTAATATTTTAATAATACTCAAGGCATCTTATAAACAAACTGCTTTGCCTACAGACTCCAGACAAGTTCATCACACTGGTGACATTCTGTGATCTGTATTATACAAAAAGAGTTCAATGAACCTTCAGGCCTAAGATTTATTAATTTATGCATTTCCCTTAAAAGGCAACACAACAGCAGCAGTTACAGCTTCCTCAGAAAATGTTTTAGGTCTCATGCTCTTCACCAATCATAACTCCTTCTACCCAAAAAAGGTCTAAGTTTGGCCTGGTGACTTAGTGAATTCTAGTGGTCAAAAGCAATTTTCCTGCAAATAGAAGAGATAGTTTGACATAATTCACTAGGGTTTTTATTACACAGCATGAGAACGGTGGAGAACCCTCCTCTCCTCTTGATATTTTTATTGAATGACTGTTACTTCATTTCATTTCTTGGATAGCTTTTTCTGTTAGACACAAGCATTTTCTTATGAAATTTCCTTTACGTCTGTTATCTCCTGGGATATTCTGCTCTTACCATTCATTTAATATCACTTTCCCTAACCTTTACAAATCCAAAAAAATTTCCCAATGGTGTGAAGAGCAGCAGATAGAGGCGACAAGAAAGACTGGTGTTCAATACCATTCACGTATCAGCAGGCAACTAATAAATCACAACAATATTACAAAAGTTTTCAGGAGAAATATCCCTGTGTAGGGTGATCAATACAAAGAAACACCAATGACTGACAAAAAGTGACCAAAGCTTGATGAATTGAGCTGCAGCTCAAACAATATTAACCCTGTAGAAATGATACCATCAGCATGAATAAGAAAAAAAAAAAAAAAGAAAAAGTTAACCCCTGAGGAAGAAATCGGGTCCAACATGTAGTGATGAGAGTGACAGCCATGCTATTACAGGCTCTTAACATCATCATTAGCTTGGAAAAGATTCAGAAGAAGATAATTTCTAAAAGAGATAATTTGGACAAATTTGCAGTCATCCATTTAAGTCAGACTTGGTCAAGTCTGGTAGGAAACAAATGAAGAATAAGAGGTAGCTCGCCATTAGACTTGGAAAACTTAAAACTGAAAACAAAATGTTCAGTCAGTTCTAAAGAACTGGATACAAAGGTTGGGACGGCTCCACTTACTGTAACAAAGATGATGTGCCAACTGCTTATTCTGTTTGGGATGTAGGAGTATAGAACAAGCCAGATGTAACTGTCAAGATCTCATGAAGAGCTTATGATTTTCAAGTCCCCTGTAGTTCCAGATCTACTGAAGAAAGGCTTTAATTATGCAAATGAAGCCGAGTTTCATTTTTTGGTATAACTTTGACAATTTATTTTTAATAAGAATTTAAAAGGTCAATGATAGCTTGGTTTTGCCAGAGCTTTTTTACTACTTGGGAATCATTGATTCACAGATTTCTAAGGGAAAGGCTCATCAGAAATTGCCTGAAATCAGTGCAGTAAAGACTATGCAACACCACTTACTATTCTCAAGTTTAACTTGTATTTGCCTACAGTATATTTTATATTATAGAGTAAGTCACTACTTTCAAGCCAGAAACCTCAAGAGGTGAAAGTCACAACCCATTAAAATTTGCATGCAGCATGATGTTTAAATTGTCTGGCTTAGTGTTTCTTGAAAACTATCTCCTGTTACCATACTCATAAATCATACTCATGTCACATCTTGGAATTTCTTTTGATAAACTAATGAGATTGCACTACTTGAAAATTGTTTAAAATATATTTGTATAAAATTCCACCGAATATACAGCTTTCCAGCTGCAAAACAATCACCTAATTTGTGACAATCTGGACTTTTTTATTACGCTACAAAAGATGCGAGCTGGGCACAAACTCATGAGCTGCAAGGTGAACCAAAGGTAACTGAAATCTACCACCTAATTCTCAAGTGCATTGAATAGTAATGGGGGTTACTAGCAATTTTTACTCATTTGAGAGGATTATCCATACAGTTTAAAAAAAAAAATGTGCAGGCATTCAGTGTAGGTGCCTCTCTTACGCTACTTTCTGAGCCAGATAAAGACATGCAAACGTTTTGCTGATGTGAAAGAGAAAAAGAACCTAGTGAGTTTACAGAAGAAGGAAATATTGGGGTATTGCCTTTTATTTAATTGCTGACATTAAATGCTGATAGGGTTTTAGTACACTGATTTTACTTAAAGGCCCAAGAAGCCATCACCAGGATGGATATCTGCAGCTGAGAGACTGTGAACGAGGGTGGACACTTAGAGATCCTGATAACACCACACAAAAAAACATTGGAAAGATTTATTGTTAATCTGCCAGGACTGAAGTGTTGCATCCTTAACTGCACGCTCAACTGGTGTTGAGCATTCAAAGCATACACATGGTACGTCCATCTAACAAATTATTTGTCTATGCACAGGTTCTGAATCCTCCTGCAATTCCCACCTGCCTTCTCGCTTACCCCCCCTGCGATCTTCCCTTACCGAATGCCCAACAGAAAATGCATCAACTACCGAGTGCAAAAATATCCCTTCAGTGTAGTGATAATTTTTTTCCATTCTTCTAATCCAGTGATAAAGATGGTCAATGTTCAGTATGATGTGCCTTGAACCCAGCTGAAGATCTAAGGGTTAATATCCTGTCATCATGCACCCAGACTCCAAAAAACCAATCACATCACATCCAAATTCCTGCAAGCATTTTGCAGATGTGATGTCATACATGTGGTGATACTCTTGTGCCCATAAGGAATTGTAACTCCTTTGATTTCTCTCCAACATACTCCTTTTAACTGAAGCTGTACCTCAGGCCAGTAGCAAAGAGTTGTTAAGAGAGGACAAGAAATAAAATACCTGCCAACTTGTCTGACAGAAGAAAACATTAAGATAAGCCATAAGCACAAGACTGCACTCTGGCAGTTTTGTTGAGTACATGCCACAAAAGGATCATTTAAGATACGCTGGTCTCAGAAAACTGTCTTTTTTTACTTACTTTTTTTTTTTTTTTTTTTTTTTAATCAGTAAGACACAGAAGTCTCAGTTAAAAAAATCTTTCAGGTTGAAGAGATTGCATTGTCCCACCAGTTACATTGAACAAAGTCATGACAAAGCATTAATCAATTTTTATCCAGCATGCACAAAAATTTCCTTAATGTTCCATGAAGAATCTGCCCAAGCAACATTCAGTTAATTTTTATGTTTAACTCCCACATATCAAGTATTTAAAACTGAATTCTGCATCTTTATTAAAAGTTTTAAAGAAGGGAGGAAACGCTACATTAAGAATAACTTTATAAAATTCTCAAAAGACTCTGCGTACTTATTTCTCAGTGCTACCGCCAATTAAAAAGAAATTTTATTTCTTCTCTAGTAATGAGCCACTAAGCTCCTCTTTATCTACAATTTAATTTATACTATAAAACTTTTAGAAGATCATCTATTATTTACCCTGAGAACACTGACAGCAAGAATAGATAGAGATGTCATATATCCTCTAAAATAACCACACGTAAACACACACAAAGCCAGATGAGAGAGCAGCACATACTTTTATCAGAAATCCATCATGCGTGTACAGAATACAATGGGGACTCAAGTGTCAAATCTCACAGTGGTGGACTTCATCAAAGAAAAAATTACAGCTTTGTGTCTTCTTTGACTAGTAGACCAGGATTTTCTTCAAAGCTTTCTGTGAAATCCACTTCCAACAACCTCATAAGTCACCTTTAATCTTTAAAGTCAGAACCAAAAAAGGTGCAATTTTAAGAGATGTTACAGATACAAGACTGAATTCTTTAACCAATTGACCATCTTTACTAACACAATTGAATTTTAACACAACTTCCTCTTAATAATTCCTAATAATGAGATCTAAGAATTCAAGCTTTGTCATTTAGAGGAAGACACCTCAAGGCTTTGCCTTGAAAACAATACACTGAATGAGATCTGCTACTGCCAGCGCATTTGTTCTTCGGAAGAAAACAAAATCTGATGTCACTGTAATGTGATTGATAATACTTTGTTACCACAGAAGAGAACATGTGGTAAGATAAAGGGATTTCCCTGTAGCATAGGATAAATCTGTCTGAACAAGGAAAGAACACTCCTGCTTATCCTGAAGTACACATATTTAGTGAAATTTCCATTATAAATATGACTGCAAAATTTCATGAAAGAAGACATTCTCTTCTGGAGATTTTCACAGCTACTTACTGTTCCTCCACTCCAAACGCAATCCGGGATCTCAAAACCAAGCTGAATTGCTCAGAAGTTTGTCATCACCAGAAATACAGCTTCATGTATTAAATTATGATTACATTTATTCAAACACATAGTACTCAACTCTGACTTTACTAATATGTCAAACCAACTGCTTTCAATGGATTTTTATAGGTGCAACTGCTTTCAGGTCAGTACATAATCTGACATATAAACAGAATCTTTAATGAGCTTTCATAAAGATAGTAAAATTTATTATGATACAGTATAAGATTGATGCTATAAAAGGGACTCTTCAGCTTGGAGAAGAGACGGCTCAGGGGGATCTTATCAATGTCTATAAATACCTGAAGGGAGGGTGCAAAGAAGACGGATCCAGGCTCTTTTCAGTGGTGCCCAGTGACAGGCTGGCAGCAATGGGCACAAACTGAAACATGGGACATTCCCTCTGAACATCAGGAAACACTTTCTTAGTGTGAAGGTGACCGAGCACTGGCACAGGTTTCCTAGAGAGGTTGTGGAGTCTCCATCCTTAGAGATACTCAAAAGCCATCTGGGCCAGCTGTCAGTGGCCCTGCTGAGCAGAGGGGTTGGACCAGATGACCTCCAGAAGTCCCTTCCAACCTCAACCATTCTGGGATCACTATCAAGAGTAGCTATGACTCTGAACCAGTGGGCATGAAAATTTTCATTACACATCTGACTACCCAAGATCTGATCAAAGTTAGAGCCTCACAAAGGTGGACCACTCCATACACAGAGGTTAGGACACTCACCTGCTGTATGGGACATAAAAATTCATAACTCAGTTCTATTTGAAGAGCAAACCCCCAGATATCAGTCTCTCAGATTACATACCTTCCAACTTAATTTTTTTACATGTGCTTTATTATAAATGAGATGTGAAATATATTTCTGTCAAAGGCTATTGCCATAGCATGGCCTGAACAATGCAATTCCAGATTTCCTTATTCAGTGAACAGGAGCTCTTAATTCTGAGATTAAACAAAATTTTGCATAATGATGAAAAACCAGATGTATTTTAAAAGCAGAGTTTATTCTGGAATATGGAAAAACTAAAGAGAGTTGCAGATGGTCACAAATTCTCAAATTAACAGTGCCAGCAAAGAACCAACATGTGTCATATATTCTGAAAAACAATACAGGCAAATTTCAGTGAAAGACTCAATGTTAATTAAAGAAAAAATATTTCCCACTACTGCTCCCACCATCCCTGAGCAAAGAAAGTTTATATTTGCCAAAAGACTTGATATATTTATCCTAGACTAATTCCAATACTTTGAAATGTCACCACTGGAGGATATTGCAGTAGAAGCTCAGCTACAAACTACGGATCAGTTCAAAATCAGAAACTTGGTGAAGCAGCACCCATCTACCTCCTTCTTGCCTTTGAGTCACTTCCAAATGGCCCAGGCTGTACTAGCAATACTGTCATGGCTTACAATGCATACAGCTAAGCTAGTGACAAATTGAATTTTGAGGTAGGTAAGTATTTAGAAGATAAGAAATGTGAGAAATTCATTCTGGGTTTTAAAATTAAGTCTGCTTTGGATTAGAAGAAAAACCCCTATATTTAGGATCTATATGAATATTTAAGTAGGCTAACTGAATATTCTGACTAAATACTGAAATTAGTGAGGTTTTCCTATTGCAAGGCTTTTTTTTTATTATTATTATTCACTGCATTAAGCTGTTTTTCAAATATGCTGAAAATACTGCTTTGAACAGGTTTAACAACATAGGGGCTATCGATTTTTGCACCCAATTCCAAGAGCTGATGAATGTCCTTTTTCCACTTAAGACGACGAGAGGTGACAGCTCTTCCATCTGTTGGGACTCAGAACCTTTGTGACTGAAAACCAGCTCGCTTTGAGGGAGGAAAACAAGAAAAAATTGGCCATGTAGATGTTCTTTAATAGGCAGTGCTTAAATTGAGAGTCTCTAGCAACATGAACTGCTTTCTATAGCTGGTTTGTTTCTGTCTGAGGCACAGGAGCCAAGGGAGATGGCTGCATTATTCGCTGGATGTTGCTGTTACTGCAAGATAAATACAGCATTCTTCTTTTTATCTCTGAAGTGCCTTTCAGATAAACAGTCTGACCTGAAGTGAAGCCTTTTGCTGTTTAAAAACAAAACCAGAAGATATCTATTTTCCCAACAAAAGCAGAACCAAGCAGAGAGATGGCTTTGGACCTGATGTATAACACCATTTGATATGATCCCAACCAGAATTACACAAGCAAGAGCCGGGGTGGGGGGAGGAGGATTGAAAAAGGAAGCAGTTCAGTGCACGTTAAAGTTATGAGACATAGAAACAGGACTATAACAAGGCTGGAATTTGCAGGACCTTTGCTGTCAGGTTCTGCAAAATCAAAGTCAGTAACAAGCACTGGCCGAGAAGCACTGGGCCCAGCGGTGCCATTAGGACAGGGTTAGGACAGAACTACAGCTCTCCAGTGGAAATGTCATGCTCTGAGCTGCCGAGCGCTGAACTAGCATTTTAGGAGAAAAAAATTCTGTAAGAAAAGCAATTCAGATTTGTTCTCTACTTCACCTTTGAAAGACTAACAGGTAGAATGCCTTTGCACAGAAGAATGAGAGAGCAAAGAAGTTATGCTCTTCTTCTCAGATTCAACGCATATTTAACTGCATTACATCCTAGTATTTTCACATATCAGTATCAAACAACAAACAAACAAACATGTTGTTTCCAAGAATCCAACACAAAGCTGATAGATGTTACTTGATGCACCAAATTCCTATGCATCTATTACCCTTATTCAAAGAGCTCCCCGTGCCCCTGCTATATTCCCCCGAGACCAAGCAAAGATACTTGTTCTTGAAATCTCAAATAATGGAAACCTCACATTCTCCCTAGGCTACCTGTTTCAAAGCTTCACCATCCTTATGGTTAGAAGGCTTTTTTCTGATGTATAACCTAAATCTTCCTTGCTGCAATTCAAGTCTGTTTCTCACTGATCTCCCTGTAAAAGACTGTGAATGTATTCTCTACCTCTTTGCAGCAGCCTTTTATATATTTGAAAGCTGTTATCATGACACCTTAGTCTTACCTTCTCTGTAAAATCCCGTTCCTTCAACCTTTCCTTATTAGTCTGTCTTTTTTTTTTTTCTTTTTTTAAACAGACCTTTGAGGACTCATTTTTCTCTGAATTCTTCTAAATTGGTCCATATCCTTTCTGACCTTAGGAGGCTCAAGGAGGGCTAAAAATTTCTTCTGTTGTTTAACACAATGTTCCTGTCACGCACTCCAGATGGTGTTTGACATCATTGACGAGACATTGTTTACCTAAGTTTGAGATTGACTATTAACCCACATTTTTTCTTGTATTGCTGATGCCTAAGGAGTTATTACACATCCTGTGCTTGTACAGCTAATTATTCCTACCTAAATATAGAAGTTTAAATCTGTCCTTTCTACATAGCAACCCAGCTAAGCTTATTTTATTTTTCCCATAGAGTTTCAGTAACAAAACAACTAAAATTGTTTTATATCTACAGAATTCAGACCTTGGCACCCAAACGTCCTTGCACACTTTCCCATATTACTGTCACCCGAAGACTGAATAAGCAGCCTCTGTACTTCAGCCAACGTATTTCATGAAAATACAGAATAATAACTGGGCTGAAGTCAGGCTCCTGAAAAGTCCCATTTGATGTATCAGTTCGTTCTGATAGATTTTCTAATGTGTACATACACAGACATCTATGGCTTGTCTTCTATCTAGCAGAACTGTTAATCTGTCAGAATAGAGAATTAAACTCATAGGACACATTTTTCTTGATTAATCTTGATTACACTTATTAAGCACCATTGTAATCTTTAGTTGCTTACAAAGAATTTATTTATTTGTTCCAATGTTTTTCTAAAAAAAAAAAAAAAAAAAAAAAGAGTCAAACTGACAGCCTTATAAAGCCAAGATTCTTCCTCCTTCCCCTGTTTTACAGATGGTATCACATTTGATTACATTTGCCCTTTCCACCCAGGTTTTGCTGAATATCGTGGTAATGAAGAAATAAAACAAACAAACAAAAAAAAACACCCCAAAAATTAAAAAACCTCCTAGACTACTTCTTGCCTATATGCCTTTGGAGCCTCAGTCTGGTGTTGTCAAAGTACTAGTAACATTTACCACCAGCATAAAAGCATAAAAACCTGCACAAAAGGCAGTTGTGAGAGTAGGAGACTGAAGTCCAACATCTGAAAGGATTCAAATCCACGGCTCCTGTCAGACTGGCTGCAACTATGAGATTAACTGCCAGGAGCACGGAGGAATGGGGATTATGAAGCCTTGTGTCCCCGCTTACAAGACCACTCATATATTTTATAGGAAAAAGTCTTTGGTGCTTAATAGAGAAGCCAGATCACAAGGGTTCATATCACTCCTGTGTTGTCTTTTCACTTCTTTCCTCTCTTCCTTGCTGTGCCCTGTGCTCCGTGCAACAGCAGTTTCACCAGGAGTGGAGAGTTACAGTGCCATCATGCTGACAACAGCAATTAATCTGCCTCATCTCCTAAGCAAATATTCTTCTAACAAAAGACATGAGTATCTTCAGACGGTTCCTCCAAACTACAATTAGAAGACCACTTATTGATTTATCTTCATAACAGTGACAAAACCCTCGGCATTTAACAGCAATTTTCTGAACACTACAGTCATTTTCCATGCTGGATTGCTTTAAATCTATGAAAAAACCCAATCAAAACCAGAAGATCACACCTATTTTAGCAAAAATTATGTGGAAACTATACAAGTTTCCTTACTTCAAGATGGGCAGAATTAGTACAGGCTGAGCAACGAAAGCAGGTAACATAAGCATTGAGATGTACTGTAACTAAATTAGAAAATAATAAAAATGGCTACAATATAAGGTACAAAGCATCCATAATTTCTTAGAAAAGATGTTTGGAAAAGACATGATCCTTACAGTCATGGAACCATATTACACGAGAATGCCTGTGGGTGTTCCCCTTATACCTCTTTGATTTAGCAGCAATGAAAATGAATACAAATAAAGGAATAAGAATCCTCTCCAGACTTTGGTTTAGCCCTGCATGGCCGCCTCTGTCACTCGACCTGATCAATTGGTTGTTAGTAAAAGCTTATCTTGGATTGCATTTGCATGTTTGCAGGCTTATTCAAACTATACCACAGTAGAAATTGTCAGCATCTTTGAAGCAAGGAAGCTAACAAGCTTTTTGCAAGTAACCACAAGATATATATAGCTACATAGTTTATAAATCCAGGCCAATTATAAGTTCTTCAGCCTGTTTTATACATTCCTCTTTGAAGTCTATTCTAAAAACTTTTAGCTCCAATTTAACAAAAATAAATGTAAGTTTCCTCCTAAATTAATAGCTCAGACCGAGAACATCTTCAACATACAATGGCACAGGAATGAAAGTCTTGTCTTTGAATTCTACACACACAGCAACACTTCTGAGTGCATCAAGGAAGGCCCAAGCCTCAGCAAAACATTGTCTCCATGATGCAATGGAAGAAGGAACAACCACATCTGTTTTGCCAAAACCAGAAATGTCTATATTGCAATATAGACACGTTATCTCCTCTGATTTGCTGCAGTTCCTTTAAAATGTCGAAGTTATGTCAGGTTCACCACAGTTTCATTAATGACACACAATTATGATTAAGATGATTAATCACAAAGATGATCAAGGGATTGGAGCACCTCCCTTACGAGGAAAGGCTCAAAGAGCTGGGGCTCTTTAGCCTAGAGAAGAGAAGGCTGAGAGGAGACCTTGTCAACATTTACAAGTACCTAAAGGGTGGGTTGAAGGAGGATGGAGCCAGACTCTTTTCAGTGGTTTCCAGCGATAGGATGAGGGGCAACAGGCAGAAGCTGGAACATGGGAAGTTCCATTCAAATATGAGGAAAAACTGCTTTATGGTGTGGGTGACAGAGCACTGGAACAGGCTGCTCAGGGAGGTCGTGGAGTCCCCTTCTCTGGAGATCTTCAAGACCCGCCTTGATGCAGTCCTGAGTAATGTGCTCTGGGTAATCCTGCTTTAGCAGGGGAGTTGGACTAGATGATCTCTAGAGGTCCCTTCCAACTTTGACAATTCTGTGATTCCGTGATTATTGGGGCAGGGGGGAAGACCTTGGGAGCAGCAAAGTCAGTAAATCCCAGTTTCTGTACAGCCTGATCCCACACAGCATACTCAGTGCTCCAACTGGAAGGCTGGCAGAGGCCCCATTTAACTCAAGGGAACCAGCAGCACAGCTGGAGTTGAGTTGTTAACTAGGTGTTACACTGGAGCATGGCATCAGTCCCTCCAAAACGTCATTAAAATCAATTAGGTATTAGTAGAACCAAGGGTATCTCTTCCCTCAGGGTAGATCCTGACCAAATGTTTACGTACCCACTTGTCTCCTTCCAGTCCGTAATACAACAGAACCTAAAATTCAAAGCAGACTATTTTTTCCTGTAAGTTTTAAACAAACTTCATCAATATTTCACATTTAAACAGAACTCCAGTTGCACAAAATTACCCAAGAGAAGCCTTCCACTCAACAACTTTACGTTCTCTGCTCACAAATACGCTGTCCACAAAACAATAGCCTACGTGCAAGAGGTTACACGGCTCCAACTCCAACTTTCACTGAACGGGAAAAGTCACTGACTTCAGTTAAATACAATAACCCACTGGAGGTCAACAAAAAGTCTCTGGTATAAATGTTGAGTATCTGTGAGCAGATAAAACCCACTAACAGATTTCCTAAATGAACACAGAGGAATCAGAATAGAAGTCCCTTTTTTTTAAAAGCATAGTGTACATTTCTACAGTCTTGATCTCTTCCTCCTTGGAGAGGACATTTCAGCGTTTTCCACTCCATTCCATAAGTACCAACCTACCCTCTCCTGAACAGTATAACTGATATCAATGTAACTAAACCCTGACAAAACCGTTCCCTTTGAAGCTTGCTACTTGAGCTGTTCAGTTCAAAACAGAAAAGCTTGTCCAGCTTTTCCCAACTCTACAGTCAGTGCAACAAAAAGTAACCCAGATATGCTCTTCTCTGAGCATACACCCCTCCCTCTCTACACAGAGGCCAAGGTAGGTTTTCAAGTTCTAAGTAGAACTCCTGTTTCCATACTCAAGACGGTATCCGTTCTGCAACTCAGATCTCTGAAGCATCAATGCAAAAAACTATCACAGTAACTCATCAAGCAACTGGAGAGTGAATCAGTGCTTGAGTACAACACAAACATTCTGACAGGCAGATAGATAGATAAAACTTGCAATGTTGTTAATTTCTGCTAGGAAATTAGAACACATGGTATAATAATCCAGGCTTCACCACAGCTTAAAAGAACCAGCTTCTCTAGCAATACAAATTTTACCCTGTCTCATAAATGTATCAAAGGGGAAAAAAATAATCTACAGCCTGGATAACCAGACTGTAGATTATTTTTCCTTTCTTCTCATTATGACTAATGTTGAAAATGCTACAATAAATTCAAATGCCAGGATCTATCAAAAACTCCTTGATGGAAGAGGCTTGATTTTTAAGGGAAAGAAATCCATAGAGATTTGACTTATTAATGTTTATTAAAAATTAATTCATGCCAAGAGCACATTAAATGTTCATCTTATTAAAGAAAATATAATGATTTCAGTGAAGATAAAACAATCTTACTAAGAAAAGGATGGTAAAACATATTAATGGGATTAATATTAAAAATATATTATTTAAAAACACAACAAATGAAATGTTAACATCGTAATTAAACAGCAGGTTTATATTAAAAAAATAAATTGCCACAGTTATTTTGAAGTTGAACAAATTTTGGAAGCATTTATTTTGCTGAGACTTGATCACTTAATCCCAATATTTTTGATATGATGAAAAGAAACTGTTCAGCAATCCTTTACTTAACCCCACAGTGCTCCAACACTTAATAGAATTTCTTTAATGAGGTTAACACAATGTTATTAAGGGAATTGGGATTTGAGTTCCAGGCCTTCTGTATTTCTTTTGTGAATGTCAGTAAATAATTTTCTTAAAATAATAGTAGCTTCCTAAAGGAGGGCTTAGGATACACTTTTGCAAAATGTAGGGCTCTCAGGTATAACCAACAAGCATATAGAGATACATGCATAGACAGTATATTAAGATGTATAAACAGATGTTAATATATTTCTATCAGAAGCAATAGAGTATATAAAGACAAAGTAACAAAGTGGATAACATCCTTTTAAGAACATTATTCAAACATGACACTAAAGTACTTTCAAAAAGAATATCTGCTTTCTCATTTTTACAAAGAGATGAAAATTGCCTCACTACAGAACTTCTATTCTGTTATTTTCAAATGATCAATTAAATTGTATTTTACCCACTGAAATGATAAAAAAATCAGTCAACGTGAGAAAAGATTATGGCTGGGTAGAGTAGAGGTATCAGCTGCAATGTTGAAATTTTGGTAGTTGTGATATAAAATAGCTTTAAAGTTTTATATAAAAGATTTGCACTTTTCTCAAACAGATATTATGTCCCTTTTCATTTGCATGGACTCTTTCACCCAAATCATTAGATAGAAATATCTCACCTTAAGTGTTAACGTGAATACTACAAATCAAATCTTTTTCAATTGTAATCATCAAGGAAAATACCAAATGTAATGATCTGCCATGCTTTTTATTCAGCCACAATTTATTTTAAACTTTAGCAAAATTGAGGCATTACTTACTTACTGCAACATCATTACATTTTCCAGGTACCTCTCCCTATGTAATCACATTATAACTTTTTTTCCTGATCTTCTGCTTCACTATTTTCCAACTACTTACAGTACTTCTCAGGTTGGTGCTGTCTACAGATTTAATAAGCACATTCTTGACACACGCTTCTTTTTGACAGTGAAATATTAATAACACTCCCCTATTATAGCTTTTTCAACAGTTTTCTATCCACCTACAATAATTTCTTCTGCGGAAGTCAAAATATATGACATCTACTGCCTGTCCTTTACCCACAAGACCTGTTATTTTATGAGAGATGAAAATTAAATTGGTTTGACACATTTTGTTCTTGGCAGATGTATATTTACCATCCCTCATCTCCTTTATTTTTCTGGGTTCTTTAGTGACTTCTTCCAGTATTTTTCCAGGAATTTAAGTCAATTATGTAATAAATCTCACTGAATTGCTGAAGTCCTGTGTAGAATGGATATGTAGGCTATTAATTTGAAATGAAGAAAATTTAAAATGCTTAGTTGATTCAATTTTCATGAAACCTAAAATACCTAGGTTTCTTAATCCCAAACTATTTTCTTCTTAGTAATATAGTTGTGACATTTGAAGTGCTAGAGAAAATTACCTTATTCAAATATTTCACTTATTTAAGCATAATAAAAATGTAACACTCAAAAACCTACCCAATTTTCAGTGACACATTTCAGCATGCTGCAGCCAATTATTTGTTGAACTTTTTAATGGATTGATTTTATTGACTTCTAAATTACTATGATTTGTACTAAATTCAAGGCAGTCTTTGAAAATACTAGTACTAAAGACATGGGAGACTGCAGGCATATTTTCTGCTCTAGAGTAGACCAACCAGCTGCTATCACACCATGGCTTTGATCAGAGGTGCGATTAGCACAAAAAGTAGCTCAGGTGATATGTTCTGCATCAGTTGTATCCCCTTATCCTTCATGAGAGAGACAATGCTTCATTTACAATATCTGTAAAAGAGCTGTACTAAAAAGATGTCAGAGGAACTGTCTTTCTACAAAATACAGCGAGGCAGATTGCTTCTTCCTCATTATTTAAAACCAAAACACTAAAACCCCCAAAATACCCAGTTCCTTAGAAGTTTAAGATACTAGGGACAACACAAGAAAGGACACAGAATGTTTAACACATGCTCTACCTCCATTTACAGCAAGGCACTACATTGGCCAAAACATTACTGTAACATCTTCTGATATCACTATATCATTACTTTTCCAGGTGAAGAAAAAAAAAATAATTCTGGAGAACCTGTACTATTAGATTGTTCACAAATCCAGCAAGTTTTAACAATATTAAATGGCATAACCGCAGAGCAACAATTGGCATTTCACTTACTCTTCAATGCTTACAGTGAGAGGAAAAATGATCATGCAAACATGACCTTCCCATTCACTTGAGTAATGTTTTCATGTATGCAAAGATCTGGCTTATTTTCAGTTGACCATGATTTATGTATCACATCGACCCACAACATGCTTAAGTCACACAGTTCACTACAGACTCATAACTGCAAATAAAAGCCACTAGGTGACTGTCTTTAGTGCAGAATCAGGGAAAGGAGATTATATTTCTAGCAGAAATATCCCTATTCGTAACTAAATTATGTCTTCCAGGCTAAGAGCTTTAAGAAGATGCATTTGCTTTTCACAGCACCAGGATTTGACTCTGTGATGGGGATATTAATACCAAGCTGCCAGAAGTGATTAGTAATCTTCTGTGGATGCAATCAGCCCTGCTCACGCTCACTTCATCCGGAACAGGAAGGAGGAGCGAAAAGAGTATTACCCCTTATCCTGCAGAACAGGAGAGAGAACAGCTTTAGTGGAGATGCTGAAGACCTGAAGGGGTCTGGCTGGGATGTGTCTGAAACCTGCTTCATCTGGCCAAGTCTGTGACTGTTGCTGCTACATAAGCCAGTTCACAGAGAGAGGCAGTAATATACATATGCTCTTGTTTTGCTTTTAACGAAGGACTCTGTGTCCCCTTAAGAAAACAAAACAAAACAAAACAAAACAGCAGCAGAAAAAGCTTCCAAAGAACAACCTAGAAAGCCCCCAAGTTAGCAAGGAGAAACCTACAGCTAAACAGCAGCTGCCTCCAAATTCCTGCCATACTCTGAAGCAAAGGCACCTGAGTACGGGCTTAGTGGCTCCCTCCACTTGAGATCCAGGTGCCTCACCTGCAGTTAGGACTCATATCTATAAGCCACATCCAATGGTGGGTGACCATAATTGCTGACACAGTGCCCTGTAGCATATATAACCAGGAATGGAAGAGGTGGCATCTGGGTCTTCCCTTGGGTAGAAGAAACTCAAACCCACTCGGCACGCATCTCAGAGAGGCAAGTTTTCCTCCACCTAATTCCAGGTGCTTTCCTAAAGTCAGAGATAATTTTTTGTGAATCTGCCCACCAGGCTACAGAGAGTCTGGTGAAGATGCGTTTCACAGCTGCATGTTAGAGGGGTGAAGGTCTTTGCAGGCAGAGTGAGCTGTTTCTATGGCCTCATACTCAAGGTAGTCAGTGGGAAGTGGGAGAAACTAGGTTATACTCCCTGCTTAGTTTACGTGTTGTACATTACATAGGCACCCTATCAAAACCAGAAATAATTCCAGGAGCAGGGCTCTGAAGTCAGGTCTGAGTCCCTGGACATTTGATGATGGGGCAGCTTGCGAAGGTGGCACGAGTCACACTGCATTTCCATTACATATTTGTGACTGAGGTGCGTGAAGCAGAACAGAGTGAAAGAATTACATTGCATCCCTCACCTTTTATTAAAGGATAACAAATAAACAACAAATAAAACAAATGTAACTATCTGTCTGACACTTTGTATTGCAGCCTGCCAAACATTTCATTTTTGGATTACCATTTGTCCAAGAAAATAAAACCAAACTAGAAATCCATTAAATAAATGTACTCGTTTCATGGCTGCAAATGCTAAATGCATATTTTTCTGGGAATTGTTACACTAAGTGCCACAGATCATCCTCATCTGTTTCCAGCTGTGGTCTAATGCTTTAGAGGGATGCATAAAGCCTCATGCACCTGGAGATTAGGAGATTTCACTTACTCCAGTTGATCAGCTTGCAAACCCAAAGCTTGACAGTTTACATCATTTGTACTTTATATTAACACAGGTACATGATGATTTCACATTCAGTAACTTTTACTACACTCATTTTTGCATTAAAAACAAATCTTCGTGTTATTTTCAGATTACTAGTTACAAATTATATCTTTCTAGGAGGTGGAGAAGATGAGAGGAATCTTGCAAAACAGGGCTGGTATTGTTGCTATTGTAGAAGGGCTCCCCAACTCCTCAAGTCTACTTAATAGGGTAAAGTCTCTCTACTGAGAATAGAGAATACCATAACAAGATTAATGACTTTTAAAGAGTTCTGAAAGATCCAAATTTGTTGCCAATAAAAAATGGGGGGGGGGGGGAGAGAAGGAAAAACACTATTTTGACCAATGTACTTACACTTAAGCACACACTTTATCCTCATTTTTACTGCACACTTGGTGAAATATTGCCTTATGGAAGCTGATGGCAAAACTCCTTTGATGAGAAATATGTTGGAGGAGAGGCAAAAAAAATAAAAAAAAAGCTCTAAACACGGTGCCTGCTACCGGAATGTTGTGGTAGAATGAGGTTATGCAGAAATAAACTGGGATGTGTTAGAGTTAAATGCAGTGCTCAGAAAACACAAAAGAAACTGGAATGTTAATGAACCAGAGAGCACAGTTAGAATGCAGAATTAATTTGTAGTCAAGTGAAGCCTGAAATTTGCTATTGAATTCTGCTACTTGTTGACTGTGGTTTGTGTTGGGTTCTGAGGCTTGCTTGCTTTTTTTTCCCCTCACTCTACTGACATTTAGCATTAAAGAACAAACAAAACTTAAGTATATGAGTCACACAAATCAACAAGAAGCAGGAGGCTTTGAAATTTTTGTTTCTTGGCCAAGTGAGGTTGATTATACTCTCAATCCTTTGATAATAAATAAATAAACAGAAAGAGAAGACCGAAAGTCCTTTAAATTTGAAAAAGCACGGGGTGGACATGATGAATGACCAGAAGCTCCACATAGTTCCAGGCACACCAATACACTCAGAGTCATCAGCAGTTCCTCACAAAACTAAGTTTTGTCACATTTTTGAAGTTTAGCATAGGTAGCAATACCAGACATAGCAGTGCATATGTTAATCTACTCCCTCTAGCATAGCATTCAAAAGTACCTCTCTCATTTCTGCAGTGGCACCACTAGACCATTCACTCATGTTCCTTTATTCAACCTTTCTTAGCAGTACCAGCATCTTATCTATTATCAGCATCGATTCCCCATTTCACCACCCTGGCATCATTCATGGATGTTCATTCCACACACATAAGGTACTGGAGATGCTGAATTAAAAAGTATACACCACCTACTGCAGGGCCTTGTGGCCGCTGGAAGCACTGGTAAGTATTT
This sequence comes from Limosa lapponica baueri, assembly GCA_002844005.1. Taxonomy (NCBI): domain Eukaryota; kingdom Metazoa; phylum Chordata; class Aves; order Charadriiformes; family Scolopacidae; genus Limosa; species Limosa lapponica. Next base: position 308,237 of record KZ505937.1, read on the forward strand.
TACACCACTGTCTTTGTTCTGCACCTAGATAGGTACAGCACCCCTCTAGCACCCTGACTGCATGGGGGTAGGTCCTCTCCTCATGGAAATAATTTCCAATTCCTGAACATGACGAAGTGTTGCCCTCAAGCCTCATTATTGTACATGTCCTGAAGGTTATTCTTGCTCTCTAAGGCAAGCTGCACGGGAAATCACTGCAGCTCATTTACAGGATTGGCAGTTGATAAGCAAAACAAACACCGCTTGCTGCCTGGTGTTTAGCTACCCCACGCTTTTGCTGCACCCCTACAACCACTGCCAGGTTTTCCTAGGTATGCAGATCTGTTTCTTTTATTTTGTGAGTATGTCTCCAAGAAGACAGTCTTCATTTTGCGTCTTACCCATTGCTGGACATGCTGTGACGTCCTTGCTGATCTTGTGCAGGCTGTCTGAAGTTTCATAACCTGCTAACCTTAGCTTTTCATCTCAGTTCGCAATTATTTCAATTCACGGTGTAAATGTTTGCTGTCAAATATTGTTCACGTTTAAATTAATGGAATCCCCCAAAGAAAAATATAGCCATTAATTTCTATGGGTTGTTCATGTTGAATGGTACTTGATAGTACAACTCATTCCCACCACTCACTCATGCTGATGGGCACTGACAAGAAGACAAATCAACTACAAAAATTTGGGAACTGACCTCAGCGTGGAGAACTGAGCTGGCATTCAGACTAGTGAAAATGATCTGGCAATGAAAGAAAACCCTTCACAGATTACTCAGGACTATTGGTACTTTTGATTTCACTAATAGGTCCTCTGTTTTATATTCTTAGCAGAGAACCATATAACAATTACTAGGTGAAGAAGAGAAGCTAAGAATGGAAACAGGATAATTTAAGATAATTTTTCATAATGAGTTCTTCCATATTTTAATATATTTTTCCAAGAATAAATAACAGAAATATGTTGGCAACAATGTCTTTCAGCTAAATATTTTAAGTAATACATATTGCTTTTGGAACAGAAAAGAAATAATGGGAAACTTAAGTCCTGTGCTGGGCCTCCTTTATCTGTAAACTTTTATTGAATTTCCATGTTTGCAAACAATAAATAATAATAATAAACCCGAGCATTTTTATAGCTGTTTTCATCCATAAACTTTGAGGTACTCTTTAGTATGCTTGTCTAACTATAGCCAATAATTTTCCCCTGTTGACTGGTGTGGAATTCTAAATGCAAGTGTAGTCCATTAAAAGGGAAATGAGGAGAAAGATTGTCTTGTGGTTAGTGCCTGTGACTGGGAGTAATAATTCTTCAGTTTTATTTCCAGCTCTGCCATTGACTTACAGAGTGACCCCGGGCAAGTCACTGAGGCCAAGAGAGGAAAAGAGAGCAGAGTTAAGTTCCTACATTTGATTTAACCATCAATGAGAAGTTTGATTTTCATAACTGCCAACTATCTGGAAATTCTCTTTGTGGAAAAACTTTGCCCTAAACTCTTGTTCTAGTAGTTGACCCATCTGAAATTCAATCTTCATGAGAAATTGAACTGGTTTAACTTGAATCAATTTTAAATTGATCTCATTAATTTGTTATAAATCTCAACCGTATACATGCTTAAAGCAACTAAACTTTCTCTTAAGTAACAGTTAAAGCTTATTTGGTAAAATGCATGTTTTATTAAGCAAAGCTCAGCAAAGTTCAGCCATTTGACAGCTTCTGGATTAGGACATGGTGCTGTTTTATCCTGGTTCAGACCCAACTTTCCACTCAGGCACCTTTTTGTCATGCATCTACATTTTGCAGGCACTGTGCATCAAGTCTAAGATATGACTGCTTTCATATCATTCAGTTTTTTTCAATATACTCTATTGTCAAACTATTACTGCAGATTCTTTTTTCCTGACCTTTGCAAATGCAGTCTTCTCCCACCGATATTCCTTCAAACAACTTTCTTATCCTCCTCTTTGCTCCCCACTTCCAGCTTTCTTCCTACCCCTATGATTTACAAAATTCCTGGCTTTGTTTTCAAGACGTCTATAGCTAACTTTACCTCAACTTTGGCCATTCAGTCGCTGCTGAGACATCTGCTCACAATTCCAACTTGTATTCCCTTTGTATTTGAAAAGGAAAAAAAAAAAAAATCAAACCTTCACAACTGGAAAAGATTCTAACTGCTAACACTGGTGTGACAGGACTTTGCATGATTAATTTACTGTCAGTCATAAGAATATTCAGGAGGTGTCAACCATTTAAGGTTTCTAGATTTTAGATCAAAATTTGAACCATTTGTTTTCTCAATAAATGGAAAACCAAAGCAAAACAGTGTGCTAATATAAGTGACGTTGCTGCCAACCTTTTCTATTGATTACTAGTAAAACCCGACAGAATATCAATAGCACCCTATTGAAATTATCTCTACCCACTCTGAGATAGAGTGCCTCATGTGTGTTTAACACATTTAAAAGGAAATTACAATTAGTGAGTGCATACATTTTAGCATCAAATTATCCACAAATGGAACCTTCCTGATTTTCACAGTTTAACCAAAATTAAGTCATATTTACTAACATTTCCACACAGTGAAATACTATCTGCAGCAGAATAACTTCCTCTCCTTCCTGGCAATGTACTGCAGTTGGGAGAAGAAGTTCATGCACTGAATGCAGTGGGTGTCACTCTAGACCTTGATTTAAGAAATTACCAACTTGAATTTTTCTAGATGGCTTTCAGATCTTCTCACTAACCTTAAGTCATACATATAACAAAGTAATTTGTTTGTTAATTGACATGGCACTATCCCTGCAAAATCAATGCTCTTTACTTCATTAATTCTGGGGTCAGCAGAGCCTTCCAAGACACTTAATTTCTTCACTGTGAACTCATGAGAGTCACTTTGTCAAATTGCAGAACAGAAGATAAATACTACAGAAATATGGGGATCATTTCCCTTTTTGACTCTAATGGAAGTGTCTCATGCTGGACATTTGTGCAAACAGGGTAAAGAAATTTTGCTTAAAGCTACAAGCAGCAAAGAAACACCATTTCTAAAGTGAGAATACAGGGCTGAATGGCCCACTACTCAGCAGATGGGTTGAGAGAGAATATCTGCCAATATCATTAAGTGGGGAACAGGAATTTTACTTCTACTTCTCTCCATCATAGTTGGTGCAAATTTGCGATTTTCATGTAAATTCATGACTCCAAATAGAATGAGAACTATGAGTAGGTTGTGGAAGGTTGGGATGTTTTTATAGAACTGGAAATTCTGTAGACAGAAAAGAGGACAAGTAGTGGAGGACAGAAGCTGATGGTCAGAAGGAGAAGCAGCAGCAGTAAGGATAGACAGAAAAAGGAATGAGGCTTGAGAGAAAAGAACTGAAATGCTGAATAGAATTCTCATCCACAAACCCAACAGCCTTCTTGAGCTTTAATTTGCTCATTGAGCAGTTTTAAAATTGGATGCAAAGTAGCATATAAATTATTGAACACCTTTGTGACTAATATCGAAAATACACCTCTCTGTTAAACTTTCTACAGAAAAAACACATGCTTATAACATTGCCACAGCATGTTGACATTAGAACTCCACCAGGAAGAAAAGCATTGCTTTGTAACATTTAACATTCATAGGATCATGGAGTAATTCAGCCTTTCTGATATAGATATATAGCAGTTTCAAAAATTGTAACTATGTATTTTATATCATTATCTAAAACAAATTAACTCATTTCACTGAAGTTGAACCCTCTCCGTCGTTATGGTTTGATCTTGAATATCACAGCACTTACCCGCTCTGTAAGAGAGAGGAGGAAAGATGAAATGAAGTTTCTGAAACATTAGGAGTACGTTACTGGGCAACAATATAAAAGAACAAAAACGAAGTTCAGTGCCACTGTTCTAGCTAGGTTTAACAGCAAAACAGGCACAGAATCTACAGGCATTTTTTAATGGCAAACAGATGACAAGAGGGTATCTCTAGTTTGTACTATGTTACTAGGCTGTTACTATTACTACTGTCATCATACAAAACCTACGGTAATTATACTTAACTTGCATTTTTTCAATATGTCCCAGATTCCTCAGGTAAGGACCGTGTCTTTTCCTATGACTTGTATGGCATAAAGTTTAAAGACTATGAATGGTACTGTAAGTCATTAAAACTCTACAAGTTTTTATACAAGCAAGCATGTGGAGACAACCGAGTCTTGGCTATTCCCCTAGCCCACATTCTTTTCTGCACATTTCCAGTGGTCTGCATGCAGCTATGGAGTGTGAGAATAATTTAGAAAAGAATCCCCCAAACTACACATTTATTGGAGGTTTTAGCTCCTTTAGTCAGAGCTATGAAGATATCGAAAGCGCTCAAATATAAATACGTGCTTAGAATGATCTACAACAGTGCCCACAACGGTTTAGCTAAAGTTTGGGTTTAATCACCAAATTGTTTAAACATTTACACAGATTCTGCAAGAAGTCTGTCTGCTTCCTACAATCCCTTAATCTCTTTATGAACCTTAACCAGAGTCTCCAGTTCTATTCACATGGCCTTAAAGCTTCACGAAACCCAAAACAGATCAACAGAGCTCTGCAAAAAGGAGCAAGATCTAATTACAGAATTCCTAAAAAAAAAAAAAAAAAAAAAAAAAAAGAAATGGCCTGTGGCTTGTCCCTACAACATTATCCCAACTTTATCCGAGACTGACAAGACACTTCATTATACAAAATGGCATGTGTACAAACTGCATATGGACACAGAGATGACATTTATAAGTTCTGCATGAAATTTTCAGTGGAAAGCCCAAAGGGACGAGTCCATGTTATTTGCTATGGTTTGGAATGAATTTAGTTCATTTTTAAGCAAGTGTTGGGTCATGTTGCATGGTAGATTACCTTTTCCCTTCTAATCTAGGTAGCATTAATGAACAATTCAAATACACGGGGGATATGCTAAATCACTGAGAAAGAAGCATGGAGATGGGAGTGCTCTAATTTATCTTGAAAAAGTTTTATTAAGGTGAGACAATGGTAATTACCCTTACAGCACAGAATCATCAGCATCTATGCTTGAGTACCTATAAAAGTTCAGTCTAAAATGTGGTTGGACTTAAGCAGCCAATACAATACCTACTGCACAGCTCTCTTCAATATTGAGACTTAAGTGGGACAAGTGAAAGCAAACAAACATAAGAGTATAATATTCCAGTTATAACAGCATGTCTTATTTAACTACTTCCAAACAGCTTTTTCCCCTATTCCTTCCCTACTAATTGCAAAGCCAAGCTGATTTAAAAGTTTTACAATATGCAACTTGACTCATACCTGCTATGAGAAATCCATCACCACTTCACACTACCCTTTTTCTCCCTGGTTTTTTTTTTTTATTCTTTTTATTAAATAAGCTGCAATTTGGTACTCAGACTGTAATTAATCTGAATAACCCTAACAATCTAAAAATACAAACACTTAGTTTCTCTCTAACATCATGGCAGAGAGGTAGGCACCTTGAAAGGGCGACTTTTGCTAGTGACCTCTATCTTAGAACAGAGCAAATTGTCCTCTGTACTTGCCTCTATCCATTGACTAGACAGAAACACTGGAAAATTATCTCTAGCTAGATGCATAACATTTATACTGCTAACATTAAGTCAGATACGTTTCAACCTTTAACATTTGATGTTGAGAATTCTGATGTTTACGGACTATTAGTTCTAGTAACAGATGTTAAAGCCCTAATTGATATTAAACTCAAGCATGCCTTTTTCTTTTTTTAACCTGAAGAGATAAAGCTCTTCCACCATTTTTGTAGATATCCAGATGGCTAGAAATGTTCTCAAAGGTCGTCCAATTAATTGCAGTATATGGTACATAAGAGAGAGGAGACAGTCATTTTAAGCATGTACAGCTAATTTTGAATGCCTTGAAACACCATCATATTCTCATTTAATGAGCTTCTCTCCCAGTGCTGCCAGTTTGTGGTGTTTCCATTGGAAAGCAATGAAAAAAAGAATCATCTCCCTTGCAGGCAAAGACAAAGGTGAGAAAGGAAAGCTTTACTCACCATTTCAAAGACAGTAAACTATAATTCTGAAGTTTTTGTTAGTGCCACCATGAACAGATCTATGACTATTTCTGATGATTCTCAAGACAGCCATTAAAGCAAGCAAACTTTCTCATGACATTTCCAAGCTCAAACTTTTTTGTTCTTTTTTCTTTTTTTTTTTGTTTTTAAAGGAAATTAATACTAGTTTATGGATACAGTCACTGGTACTCTGTTGGTGACAAAAATGACATAGGAAAATGTTTCATTTTACTTTAAACGCACTTCAAACCAGACTTCCATTCAGTGTGCATCATTGGAGAATACTGAGCACTAAGAAGTTACAGTGATATTCTGCTTTCTCATCAAATTTACATCAGTAAAATTTACGTTTTAAAACAGTGTCAAAAAAAGCTGTTTGGAAATCAACCTTTATTCTGCATAAAGCATATGTTTTTATTGCTCTCACTGTCACTTTTGAAGTCACAGTGACATTTTTTTCCTGTTTTTCTCCACATCGTCTGCAACCACTTCGTGTGCTTTGCAAATCTGACCATAGTTGAACTAGAACCAAAAGAATACTTAAACACAATCTTGAAATGGGCATATAGATAGTCCCAAAAAGGTTTGATATTAATAAAAACTCTATGCAAGGGTTCAATTCAACAGCAATTAGCAACAAGCATCATTTGAAAAAGACAGACAGATGCTTTGCTGGCTCAACAGCCCAAGCAGACATGCTCTGTGGCCTGCTGGTCACTATGATACACAGAGGAGCACTAACAATTTAAGATAACTGTGCTACTCATCATCTCCTAACACTTAACACTTGCCATGACACGCTTCTCTCTCAGCCTACCTGCCGCAAAGCACAGCTCATTACAGAGGGTCCTTCTTTTATTTTGTTCTAACTCAACTCTCTTCTTTAAACATATTTTCTAAATCATCATTCTGAAACATTTCTTCTGCTACCAATGTAAAGCTTTCATTTGTATATATATATTTATATGTATCTATATACGCATACTGATTTTAGACAGCTCCTGGCTGCCTGTTAGGCAGAACAGATATACTATGATTAATACATGCATATACTAAAGTATATGCATGGAAAAACTTTGCCAAGTAACCTCATCAGTTTCAGAGTTTGGATATCTGCACAGTTATAAACCTACAAACTCTCTCCCTCTCCTTTATCTAAACATACTCAAGAACTATAATACAAAGAGCTGCAATGAATCTAGGTATGTTTGGTGCTTGCAGAATTCAAACCAAGTTCAATTTAAATATGCATCCGCTTTTTTTTTTTCATTTGGCAGTTACCAAGCAAATATAATGTTTTATACAGTTATTATATTTAAATCTCCACCACTTAGGACCCAAACACAGGAATACTTACAATTTTTGCATTTTACTTACTTACATTATTATCACACTTTACTTACTAATGGAGCATAACAGACAAACGTACATAAAATATATTTTGCTGTGAGAATGAAATAATTCAGAGGAAATTATTAGTAGTATTTAAGAAATGATACATCTGGCAGCAAATTTAACAAACTTCAAGGAGAGGCTCCCACTAAGGCTAACATTTGTATTAAGGCCTGGAAGCATAAGGGCTGATTTTCAGGGGAGAGAGCCAGCATTACACCCCATAGAAGTCCTAAGAAACAGGACCTCATCAGGACCCTTGCAAATCCAGGCGTTATTTGTTGTGTGTGCACCCCCTATTATATGGATTTAAGAGATTTGACATACGGCCCCAAGACAAGTTTGTGATACACAAAGATAAAGAGCTGTAGTGCCAGATTGTTTTGCCCTGACAGGTGCCATTATACATATATCAACAGTATGAAGACATATGAGAAAAATATATCCTGAATGGCTGGAGAGACCCTGCAAAAGCAGCTGGGAGGGACCATGACAAGGATGAAACCAAAATCACTGGCGAAATTCTGTACTAGCACAACTTCTGTTGTTCTTCTGTTTTAAATTTAAGATTAAGAGGGAATGCCAAGAAATACATATGGGCTCTGGTCTGCAGTGCTGTGGGGAAGGGCACTAACTTTTGCCGATGGAAATGTTTTTTGAGTTGGTTTAAGAGGGCGTAATCAAATTGCTTATTCCAAGGCCACAATAAAAAAGAATGCTAAGAACAATTAACACACTTCATTAGTGAATATCTTGCAGCTTGCATGTTCTTTGTTCTAGATCTGTTTAATGAAAGAAGAAACAAATAGAAAGATCATCACTGAAATTTAAAAAAAAAATAAATTCATTTTAGCAAATGATCCCCAAGATGTTTGAGGCACAGCTATCCGCGGTACATATATACAGTATCCAGCACAATTTTTACAGCTGCTCTCCAGTTTTTACTGCAAGTCTGTGAAAAATAATGGTCCTCACAATGACATCCATTTTCCCAGGGTTTAAAAAATAAGTCTAAAAGATTAATAGCCTTCCTTTTCCAAACCAGTCTCAAAATTACAGGGATTCACCAGTACAGTACAGCAGTCTCTTTGAAAGTAACAGAAAGCAGTCATAAACCTATTTTAATCTCCTGGTTTGATGATGTTTTCATACCCTTTACATCAAAACAGAGCAGCTGATGTGCACTAATGAATATAGCCCATCGCTCCCAGTTTTAAACTGCTCCTTGCTCGCTCCAAGTCACATTCTAACCCAATTGGACATTCACAGTAGCAGCAGCTTCATGGAAACTACATGTTAGAAACAACGCTAAGGGTTGGATCACAGCAAACTACATTGGGAAAGGGGACAGAGGCACACACAGCCAGAATAACATTCCAGATTAGGGAGCAAAAAACTCCATAATTTAGTTCTAAGGATCTCCTTTTTTGTTGCTTCCCACCACCTCAAATAATGTGCTACCTCAAACATATTTGTCATACCCTTCTGGAAGTGGTCTCCCCCTACTTTTTTTTTTTCCCCATGGACCACAACATAACTGCAGGAAGTTGCTGTGTTGCCTTCTCACACCATTCCCACACAGCCCCAACCACATTCCAGGTTGAGCTGAGAATCAGGGACTTGCACAGCAAAATGAAATGCCACCAAGAGCAGTAGGTGATGAGACAAGGAGAGAAATTCCAGATGTCCTTGGCCAAAAAAAGACACAACGTTACTTAAGACAGGGTTCAAGGAGCACCTTGAATGGCAGGTCCTGGTTAAAACAATCTTTAGGTTTTCAGAAAACTTAGCTCTTCTTAACTAAGAGAAACAGGACTTCATATAATCCTTGTGGAATAGACCAAAGTGTACATGGAAATGCACTGCATGACTATGTTTCATCCCACAATTGGAGCAATCAACAAGAAATCACATTTTTGCTAGCTGCTTAATTAAAAGAAACCACTGGTATTTGCAACAGATACTGAATGACCTTCAAACGGAACAAAACATTACATTGACCACTAGACACAAGATTGAAATGAGTGAAATTGGTTTGATAAATCTAGACTTTAGGAAGAAAAAGTACATCTGCCTTTAATTCACTTCCTCTTCCTTCAGTTACTCATATAAAGAATAATGAATTCTCATTCTCTTCCTTAGAGGCTCTATCAATAACACTGCAGACAAACTCAATTAGCATTTAAAGGCTGCAACCTGCTTGAATTGCTTTGAGATTCCGTTGAGCTCATCTCCCAGCCAGACAGTGTACTGAAACTGATTTAGCCCACTCTTTTTGAAATATTGCTGCTATTTTGTCCTTAATATATCACAAACAAAAATATGCTTTCATTCTGATAGAGGGCCACAATGGATTTTGCATAAAGTTGAATAAACGAGAGCAGATGATAACCAAGCACTACCCGATCTGATAGTTTCAAACAGTACATTTATTTTGCATAAACAAATTAACTATTGACAAAAACTCCTCAAAACCATTTACTTTCTTCTTTATTCAGCAGTGGTGAAAGTCTGAAACCATCACAAAGTCATGCTGTTCTAGAGAGGCACTGAAATTGGTTTTGAGGGTGGGATTTTGTATCTTATCATCGCCATAGATGTTTCACTTGTTCCCATAAATATTTCTAGTCCCCACTTCCAAGGCTGGTAAAACACTAGTCTCGATGCCGTCTTGAGGAAATGACTGCCATGGGTTAATTATACAATGTGTGAATAAAGTCTTTTCTTTCATCAGTTTTCTATTTTCCCCTTCCAGTTTCAATCAGTGATTCCTTGTTCTTCTATTCAAGCTTTAAAAATAAAATACAAACTCCCATCCTGCTTTTCTTTACTGTAATCATTACTTTGGCTAGTTCTACTGTTTCCTTCTTATTCCTCTCTCCCTAAATAGTCCAAGTCTTTTCAATCTCTTTTCATGTAAGACCATTTTCTCCATACCCCTGTCATTCTCTTCCTCTGTCTCAATCACTCTACTTCTCTAATGTGTCTTTCTGATATGGCAATTGGAATCAAACACAGTGTCCCAGATGAGGGCACAACACTAACTTTTCTTTTTTCTTTTTTAAATAAAATCATAGCTGTTTTTTCAGCATTTTTCTCTTTTCCATTCCTTTAATTTTTGAATATTTGTTTATTCTTTGGCAGCTGTTGCACAATACATAGAAGCCTGAATTCAGCTGTCTACACTGATGCCAAGGTCTATTTTTGACTGGATGCTGTCAAGTTAGAGCATAAAATTAATTTCTAAATTTAGACATCTACATAAATACCTAGACCTGAGTTAGTTATCCAAGTTTCTCTAGGCCACGAAGAGAAATAAGCGCTTTTAGGGTACAAATTCAGACATCCATTCTATGAAGTGAACTGCACCCTTCAAATGCAGTTAACTGAGATGTTGACATCTATGCTTCAGGCCTGAGGAATCCTATCCAAAATGTTGACCATCTTCAGTTTTTACAATTCTACCCACTTGTATTTCTAGAAACATTTTTTAAAAAATGAACTAACTAAAAAGCACATGAAAGACCTAAAAATCACAATAATAATTTTAGGGGACTTTCCTCCCAGGCTTGAAGCCAGTGTTTCATGAAGTGGTCATTACCAAACCACAGAAAAAGAGGATTAGCAGGATGAGCGAACAATGTTTATTTTGATGACAACATTTCAAAATCACTGTTATTCCATTCACAAATTATCACAGCTTTGTGATATTACATTTTTCTAATAAAATGTTCAAACAGTTTTTTCCTTTCACATTGATAAAAGCTTCCATTTCAGTTCCACAATTTCCAGCCTGAATTACAGAGTTGAATTCTCTGCTACCTTGTTGAGTCGGTAACGTTTCCCGAGTGGAAGGCACACAGAGAAGACACTCAAAGTGCAAACCAAGAGATGAAGAGTTTCTCTGAGATGATGCCATTTAAGAGTACTTTTTCACTTCCTTGCAATTTGGCTGCCATATATACCATGGTAAAGAAGTGGAATTGGGGATGGGAGCAGAGGAAGAAAAGGGGAAAGGGAGCAAGACCATAGAGCTGAATAAAAATAAAAGAGAAAAAAGTAAAACCTTTCCATGTAGAAGATACTGTATTGGGACAGGACATACAAGAACATGTGACTTGTATTCCATGAAAACACTAGACTACGCTTTCGGTTCATAAAATAAAATAATTTTAGAAAGGTCCTAAAGAGAAGTCAAACCTAATGTAAAATTCCAACTGCATTGCTGCCCTTTTGTGAAAATGGTGAAAGTTGAAGGAAGATTTCATTTCCCAATGGCAATGCAGGCAGTTGCGCTCAGGAGCTTTCTTCGGTTTTCATTTTGCTTGTTTGTTTTCCAATAAAGTACTATTGATTCCCAGTCAGGTGGTACAATGGGGCTGTATAAAATAGTCTCTGCAAAAATAACCGTAATGTCTTTACTCACCTCCTGCCCTCTCCTTCCACTCAACTTAAACAAAGGAGACTTAATGATTCCCCTACTTGATGCTTTGGAGAATAGGAAACTGCACTTAAAACAGCAACCACTGTTTGCTTACCAAGTCTTTCATCTTAAATGCAGGCCCTTTAAGAATACATTGAGGTGATTTTAAAAACTACAGAAAAATTTTAGAAGCTCTTTCTGTATAATCAGACATCAAAGTTTGATGTGGAATATGGTTTTGAAATAAAATTTTGTTCTCTCTCATTTGCATTTCAAATAAACCATTAATATCTTACAAAAGGACTGAGAACCAAGATAAAACGTACTTTACACTTTGATATGTCAGCTGTTGTTCACCCCTGTGGCTTCAACTTTTTTCTGCTACTAGAGTTACTACAACTTCACACCACTTTGCTTTTGGGGTTTGGTTTTTTTTTTTAATTTAACCTTATGCCATCACCAGTATCTGAAGCTGAAAAAGCTGCCCTGACACGGGTTTCTAAACACCACAAAATCCTATGATAGAGATGGATTATGGCTTCAAAAGCTTTTAAAATTTACTTGCAGCTTATTTTTCCCTTTATCCCCATTTAGTGTCCTCAAACTCCCTTTCAGCCCCTTTTTGTAGCAGGCAGCATCTGCTGCTGGACATTCTCATACGCTTCCTGCTGCAAACTTTTGTTATTTGAAAACAAATATAACAGAAAGATTAAAAAAAAAAAAATCCCATGAAAAAATCCCTAAATTATTAGCCCAAGTCTCTTCAACCAATGTTGCCAAGTATGGTGCTGTATGAAATTTAGGAATGCCACCAGGAAGGAAAGGAGAGGTCATCATGGTGGAGCTCATTCTCACTATCACCACACACTGTATGAAATACAAGTGAGTTCATATCACCAAGGTCCCAAAGAAGCTCTAAATTCCCATCACTACCTCACACCTGATGATGCACAACACATTGAGGAGGGGTGAGCAGGAAAAACATATAATGATCCAGAAAAGATCTATTTCTTCCCTACCTGACTTGTTTTAAAAAAGCCTTTTTAGGGTATAAAGATTGTGATTATTCTGGAGATAGTCTGCCTTTGATTCAGTAAAAGGTCATTTCTGTTTTGTGTGCAGCACAGATGGGGTCTTGTGGGAGAGATGCACATCTTGGAAACACTGATAGAAAGATGCTTGCAATGCATTAGGAAAACAAACAAAAGACAAATACAGTCATACCTCATCCACGTTTCCCAGGCGAACAATCTCTGCTCTCCCCACTAAACATCCACAACTTGACCCTCACCACTGCAAACAGAGATCATCACCATCACCAACACAACTTCTGCCAGCGTATTTCTACCCAAAGCCTGTATTATCAAAATTGCCATAATGAGGATGCAGACTGCAGAGAGCCTCACGCCAGGCATTAGGTTAAAACAAGACTTTCCAAAGTGAAAACCACCAGACCTGTTCACAGAGCATCATCTAGGGATGGATGTTAAAGGTCAAGTTGAAATAGTGTTTTTCTCTTCTAACTGGGTCTTTTCTGTCATGTATGCGTTCTCAAAAAGCATACATTTGGGATGATTCTGTTCTATTCTATGATCTTTCTCTTGTCTTGTCTTGGTTCCAAAAGAAAATACCTTGGAAAGGTTAACACAAGATCATTTTGCCAGTTTTGAGTTATTTAAGCACAAGGGAAAAAGCAGTTGTGTCTTTTTTTTCCAAAAGAAAGAAAGAAAAAAAGAACAGTTCTTTCTGCACTTTTCTGCACACTGGTAAGTCTAAGTCTAATATTTTATGTGTAGTTCCTATTTATTGTTTGTTTACAGTGCTGACAATATGCTCTGCACTGTCATGGATGAGGAGTAATCACTGCCCCAGAGAATGAAGGTGATGTGCAGTCTTAAACTCACAGGTAGTCCCCACTGAATTAAGAAAGATTATTCATGTATGTAAAGTTACCATTTATATTAAAGGGAACAGATATGCAGAGCTTAAAGGCTGACACACACAAAAAATAATCCCAAACAACCAAAAAAACTCACCAGAAAACCACTGGAAAAGGCAGTGGGTGGAATGGAAGGGGTAAAGTCAGAGACATCTTCCCACTGCTACAAAAACCCCATGAGAACATGAGCCTGCACCGCTGTTCAGTTATTCTGTGGCATAATTAGCCACAAACCTTGACACTTATACAACTGTTTACATCAGTATGGTTTCCCCAGCTGAGCTCAGACATTTTCAGCAAAACATACACAAAAAGCTATAGTTTTATGTAAAATAAGAATAAAAAACCCATAAAATAAAATTAATAAAAAATGTTCTTTAAGTGAATAATTTCATATTGTTGGCATTGCACTTAATCTAACTCCTGATGCTTGTATCTGGGGAAAGAGTGAATTGGAAATTATTATCCTTGCCTACACAAATAGTCCCACTTGAGACACACCTCACGAGTCAAGTACAGGATTAGGCCTTAATATGTTGTGTTTGGAAACCACGAAATTTCTCTGCATTAAGAAGGTGTTATATCACCTTCTCACATGAAACTTCCTGCAGTGTTACCAGAAATAAGATGCATTAGACTTCATCCCTCAGGATGCTATAATACAGGACAGCTATATGGTTTTCTGCACTCCAAAAAAATTCAAAATATTACATCTTGTGCATACATAATAAACAAATTACTCTGAGATCACAAAGGCCATCTTTGGATCAACATTACCCTCAAATCAGTTATACATTTTGGATAAAAGGCTTGCATTTGCTTTTGAGAACTGCCTCTGTACGAAGTCAAATACATACTGTATCTACATGAAAATTCAGAGTGCCTCTCTGTCATCATATTTTCAGATGACATATGATGACATGTCTGCTTTCCAGTTCCAACGTGTGTTGTATCTACATGATGCTATTAATTCCTAATTCCTAATCATGAACTTCTAAATCTCTAAGTTACAGAGATTTAGAAATTGTAAT
>KZ505937.1:340721-372878 GCA_002844005.1 Limosa lapponica baueri
ATTGATTTATTTTTTTTCCAGGTAATTTATTCCTGAAGGTTAACAGTGCATACACAATTGGGAAAGAACATAGCTTTTCCAAAGACAAAAGACCTGGATTGTAGGGAGATCAGCTATTAACAAACTGAAAATTAGAATAGATATCCCTAGTTCACTTTGTTCATCTCCAGGCATGCTACAATCTTGCCAAATAAAGGGACCCTTCTACTTTTACTATCTTTTCTGCACTGTCGCACCCTCATTACACCAACTTGATATCTGTAGCACAGTTCCCCAGATTTAGAAGTCATATTTTACTGCTCTGAGAGGTATTCATCGTGCCTCTTGATGCAAGAAGTACCAACAGACACCCAAACACCCACCTAACATATTCTTAAGAGCAATTTATACCAGAACATATGAACGAATGGGCAACCAAGAGCATCTATCTATCATTTTAAGCCAGTTTACAATGCACAGTAGAAATGTATATGGAAATCAGGAACTCCTCATTAATAGTTTTCATTTGTCAGACACAGAATAAACTCTGCAAGTAAAATTCTCCTTTGGTAGTATTGATTTAGAAATGCAAACTTAACACAGGATTAGATGCTTAAGGTTTTAACAGCAAACACACACAAAGTAGTAGTCAATAATGACAACAAAAGACCAATTTCTAAATCTTCTTACTGGTTATTTCTAAAAAACTCTCTCTCAGTGCAGATATCCTCAGTCTCTAGAGATAGCTGGTCACCTCTGCACTTCAATGATATATTGGTCACCTCCACATTCAACAATATATTTCAACTGTCTCTCACTCCAGTTCAATGATGTGTCATGTTGAGATTCCATTGGCTTTTCATTAATTTTGACAATTAAAATGTACTAAACACCATAACTTTTTGTATTGCTGCTAGTGACAGAAGTGAGTCCTTCATTAATATCAACGTTCATATCGCTTCTGGATCTGGCCTACTGTGTGCAAGATTACAGAACTACAGTAGCAATAATTTTATTTTTTTTCCTTTTTACAAATCACTGAAAGAATTATGGAAAAAATGCCATCCATTAAAAAAAAAAATATGTACAGAATTTTTCCATTTCCCAAATCACGAGGCACTAGAGATGCAGTTTAGCAAGCAACTTTTCCTTCTTCCTATTCACCTTTTTGTTAATATTTTGCAAGCTACTTCTCTGTGCAACACACTTGAGCAGACAGCACCACCGAGCCCTTGCAGTGATTACAAATAAAGGACAGAAGAGTATCAATAACCGTGTTTAAAAACTGCAAAGTTAAATGAGCCATAAATACTGGACTGTTATATACCAACCCCCGAGTTCAACTTGAGGATAACACAGCACACAGATTTTAATACAATAAATAGTGTAGCAGGAAACAAGATAAGCAACACTCATTACTGTGACTATAAAACCAGATACAGGAGCAAGCTGGAAGCACTAGAGACACACCACTGGTGTGGACAACACAGCCCAATGGGCAAGACATCAAACCCGTACCAGGAGACCCAAGTTATATTTTCTGTCTCCATAACCCAGCTCCTGTTTGACTTCAGGGAGACCACTTCAGTATCAGCTTCAAAAATAAACACCGTTACATTGAGAAAAGGAGGCAAAAAAAAAATCTCTAAAATGGTTTGATTACTGTTTAATAGAAAGGTTTGGGGTTTTGTTTTAAATGAATGGACAGTTGAACCTGTGAGTCAGCGTCTGAAGTTGGTGAGGGCACAGGAAGAGTGACAAACATGAACTACTTTGAGTAGTGCTTGCCTTACCTTCCCTGCATTAAGTGCAAAAGCTACCAAGGTCAGGTCTGCTATCTGCTGATTTTCATGAAGGTGGAAGCTGTCAGAGTGAGATTTTCACTGGTTATACATATGTATTTAAGTGACTTTACAGTGAGAATGGCTGAAACATCAGTCCTGGTTTCTGTCCATTTAAATAGGTGTTTGCTAACTGAAAGCTTAAAAATCCAATGACCTTTTATAGTTGCAGCAACAGCTGTATTATCCTGCCAATATCTACTCTCTCATGGACACCATGCTCATTAGTTGACATTAAGCGTGATTGTTGTAAAGGTGATGTAGCTGAGCTTTAAATGGTACCTGCATTGTCCTATGGATATTTATTCCACAGCTATTCTGTAATTAAAGGCTTTATCAAGCCCTGTGAGAAATTCACTTACAAATGGAGTTAAAGAAATGTGAGTTGTTCCAAATTACTGTATTTTCACCCAGCAATTCAGACGATTGCCAGAAAATGCAGCCAAAAATCTCAAACACTTTTTAGACCAGGAAATGAGATTAGCAACAATCAGATCACACTACTACTATGTTATTTTGAGAGACCTTTCAAGGTACTGACCTAAACATCAATTATCCTTCTGCCTCACATGCATACAAATAAGTGTCTTGAATCCCACAATTTAGAACACAGCTGGTGATTCTGATGGTTGAACAATATGTTACGTTCAAGAAAAACCTCCCGCATGTGCTTCCTTGCGGCACAACAGAATAAAGTCTACATTTCCCACTCAACCAAAACATTGCCACACAGAGCTAAGAGACAGAGCTATGCTCAGTCAATAACTCTTTGATATGCTATCTGTGTTACAGTAAAGCTCACTTCATACCATTTCATAGCTAATTCTTGCCATTTTAAGTGTGGTTAAAACAAATGCAGAGGAAGTCAGCCCAATATAAACATGAGACATCACAAAGACAGATCACCTGAAGTCTACAAAGCTCTCATCTCCAAATCAGCTCCTTGTCCCAGCCCTTGATTCTAGAAGTAGTGACAAACAGGTTAAATGCGAGTGCGGAAGGATGCAGACACACAGCACATTATATCTCCATTTTAACCTTTCTTAAACGTAGTTTAAGAAGGGCAGTAAACTCTGTTATTTCAGTGAATTATGCTATACAGATTTAAAAGATTTATTTCTTTCTACATCCATCGACATTCATTTTTAGTGTAATTAAACTGCTCTCATGGATCGATGAGCACAGATAACAACTGGAAGTAGAGCGAGAGCATCCACCAGCAATCTCTTTCATTAAGTACATCACCAAATATTATTTGTTAGGCTGAAACATAAAATGAATCTCATTTTGTTTGAGACCTGAGGGACAGCCACAGCATGTGACCTTCTGAGAGACGAGGACGTACAACTGAAGCATTCAGGAGCAAACAAGTCAGTCCTTATTACTGCTATGAGGTTTAAATCTAGTTTCTACAGGTGAGGCTCTAATGAAAATATAAGCCCAATAAAAATGACAGCTGTATGTAAGGGCCCTTAGCAATAATATAATCACAAAATAAAGTAAATCCAAAAGCCTTAATAAAAAAAAAAAAAGAATCCAAATATTCTGAATGTCTATAAGCAAATCCAATTTCCAAGTTTTTTCAAGTTGACAGTTTTTTAAAATCATCATATAACCAGGAAATTAAATAGGAAGTATCATTTAGGAAGCAGAGGAAGAGTAATGAGAGACAGTAGAGAGAAATAAATGTTTGGCTTTTTTAATCCAGGCCCTTGATGTGTTTTTTCCTGTGTGTTGCTTAAAATATTATCAGCACTACTTGAAATACAAAAATCTGCTTCCATAATAACCACCACAACCCCCAAAACAATAACAACAAAAATTGCTTCTAAATACATAGGACACAAATTTTTCTGAGGGAAACAATGTCTAAGGATGCCTAAGTTAGTTTACCTACCAAATTTTTCAGTCTTTGGAGAACATGAATTTGGATTTTGGTGTTCTCTTCTGACTGTCCCAGTATTAAACCAATTCTTGCACAGAGCTATCTTATAAAGGTCTAGACACGAAAAGAAAAAAAACCTTCACACTGTGTACAGATCCTACATGAACAACCTTTATATCTAGGATAGTGAAAGTGGAATCAGCAGAGAAAGCACAAAGCATCACAGCTACACAGTACATAGACCCGTGAGTGATTATGTCCATTTAGTAAAGCTTGTGATGGCCCTTTCCTCTCCCCCCTCTAAAAGCCAAAAAAGTCATTTCAGTAAATTCTAGAACAGCAAAATTTCAGTTTTCAGACAATCCTGGCCAAAAAATTACATATTTTAGAACAGTTTGCATATTTTTATATTTGAGTACTAGCACAATTTAAAAGCATTACCATCACGGGTATTAATAGACTTTGCATGCTTAAATCCGACAAAGAGAAGCGAGAGCATTTCCCTTAGCTTTCATTATACAGTGCTTTAACTGCTAAAAATGTCCTTGTTCCAGTGCCCCTGGAAGAATAACTGTACTAGGCAAGAGGCTATTTGAGCTTTAGAAATCTCAAGAGGCAGCATCCTATTCAGTTACGTCATCTAAAGATATTCACACCTTACCCGTGAATGACACGGAGGCCAAGACAAGGTTAAGACGACGATCTACCATCGACTCATTAATGGCCCTGCACCACATCCACAAGCTTGCTCTAAACACGCAGTGGCAGAAATGGTTATTTAATTTTTCAGGATGACTGGAAGCTTCACATTCCAGGTGTAAGAAGAGATTCTCAGTCCTCAGCATATCTTATGTTTCTAATTATCATAAGAATACTCTTCTGCTTTTCTGAAAAGGAGAACTACAGCTGACAGGGTAATCCCAATGAGCAATACAATTACTTGTGTTGGTCCTCTCTTCCTTAACAGTTGCTCATTAAGAGACTTGATGCTAGTGAAAATTGTGTCAACATTTTCCCTTAATACAAAGCAGTAGCTTTCCAGTCACTGACTATTTTGACATTTCTAGCTGAAAGAAAAAACATTTCAAAGTCTGTGTTGTCTGTAAGGGATACGGGGAGTGGACGATCTGTTTACTCTTGCACATTTGCTTTCAACGTTTATCATGTGGTCCATGTACGAAGGGGAAAAAAAGCACAACATGCAAAGAAATCACAAACAGAATACAAAAGAGGAGCTTATCTGCTTATGTATGCTGTTAGCAAAGTTCACAACTGGAGCAAAGAGGGATGCAGAGAATATGGGACATTGACACCCTTCGCCTCCCTCATATCGAAAGCAGGAGGCAATCTGGACAGAAAATTATCACTGTGAAGTTGGCAAAAGATCTGGCTCTGCTCCCTTTGTTTATTGTATATAGAATACAGACAGTATCTCCCACAAGGTAACATGCATTAGCACCACAACACCCCTGTGAAGGTAACTTACAGG
The DNA here is from genome assembly GCA_002844005.1 of Limosa lapponica baueri. NCBI lineage: Eukaryota > Metazoa > Chordata > Aves > Charadriiformes > Scolopacidae > Limosa > Limosa lapponica. The sequence continues at coordinate 345,916 of KZ505937.1, forward strand.
ACCCATTCTGTGCCTCTACACTGACCAATCTCCTGCAATCAAAGAATATACACAGCCCAAAGGCAAAGACGCTGTGGGTCCCACCACAAGGCTGCCACACTGCGCTATGCAGGGGAGGACAGAAGAAAGCCTCACACAGGCTGGGTTCTCACTATATAATAATTGGAAATTGTACAAAAATTGTACTGGAATGCTTGGATAGAAAGTGCGACAGACAAGCCGGCTGTGGCAGTCAGCAGCAAGTAGGTGTCCTTTGGGAACATGCTAACTTACCCCTGAAATGTGGGGATCTATGGAGACGGCAGCAAAAGGCTGTCCCAAGCTTAGCTTCTTTGCACTAATGTATTTTCTTTTTTTTTTATCATCTTTTTCAGCATTTCTGTCTCCTACTCTTGCCCTGGCCTGTTCCTTTGTGCTGCCCTTGACGCTTTCACAGACTTAGCCAAGGAAATATTACTCAAATATATGAAGCTGTTTTCTGCCACTATTACTGATACTAAACAATACAATATAGCATACAATTCTTCCTCTATGGCCTAATTCAGTATGAATGAAGGAAATAAAACCCAATCCACAGAATTTAGTAGAGTATTTCTTTCAAAATAGTTTTCAAGCTTATCTAAACAATTTTATATGAAGAACAGAATTTATCTAATACAATACAATTACTCCACAGAGAGACACCAAAGGGTAAAGAAAAGAAAGAAAGTAAACAAAAATAACCCTGGCAGGATATGTTTAGTTCCCATTCTGCAACTCCTCCCACACATAAAAAACACATAACAGAAGTCAACGTATACTATACAACATTTATTACCAGCTTACCAATACAAATATGAAATTCTGCATTTCTAGAAGGGATAAGTCTGTAATTTTAAAATCTAACTGAACTTAATTTTAATACAAAATCAATGATTTCTAGAAGGTTAGTCTTGCAGTGACTGTTGTGTTTATTATTACATTTCCTGATCTTACTTTCCTAACCATGATCAGATTAGTCAGTGGTGGATGTCAGCTACTCCACATCTTTGAGTTCACTGAAGTCTCAGTAAGGCAGCCCACCCAGTCATGACAAATTCTCAAATGTGGCGAGTCCCCACAGCTCCACTGACTCCATCAATGCCACCAAAAGAAGTCTGTTTTTCCAGATGTATTTGACATAACTCTGGTACACCATTGTGTACCCACAATGGTGCCCTTATCAAGCTTTCCAGCTTCCTTCCCCATCCTCACCTGCTCTTCTCAGCTGCAGCTCTCATTGCCACCGCTCTCCTCAGAACCTTCTCAAGTAACCAAATCAGCTTGGAAACAGCCCAATTTTATTTTGTTGCACAGTAGTGCAGACATGGGTGCCATCTGCACAGCATGTGCTGACAGCTCAGAGATGCATCACTCTCCTTCTTTCTACTTAACTTGGGCTAAGCACTAGGCTCTTTCTGAAAAAAGATTCAGTGTGGAAATGACCACCAACATGTAACAAGGAATTTAATATCTGTACCCATATTCTTAAAATTAGCCTCACTTTTAACAATCAGTTTCTACTTGAAACACTGAGCATCCATTCTTAAAGAAGAAAAGACGCAGCTCCAGCTATGACAATGCAGCTATTGTGCCTATTCACCGGTTAATGTGCTGCAAAGACTTACACACAGATATTTTATCTTCTTCAGCAAAACAACTAGCTGCTCCATCTATTCATTCAATCTCCAGTTTAGCATCATTGCCTCTCTAACACTTCTAGCACTGAATTAACCAGCCTCTTTAGTCCTCACAAATGCATTAACAAAGCTTCCCATCAAAGTATCACCCAAAGTGCTATTATTAGCTTAGCTTTAATATAGCACAGAAATTAAGAATGGCTGCAGCTAGAAAAAGCCTATGTAGATGTTACTTGTCTGACAGCTTCAGGCTTATTCTCAACACATTAAATAACTCAAAAATGACTCAGCCAGCTATTCACTGACATCAACCCCTGAACAGCTGAGTAAGTAATGTTAAGGGCCTGTAAATGGAAGGAAATCCTATTATGAATGCCAGGAGGGGCATCAGTCTTTTCTTCCAAGCCACTGCTCCCTGTGAATGAGGGGAACAGCACTAAGAACCAAACACAAAGCCTGATCTCCAGCAGCTACAGTAAAGCCCCACATTCTTCCAAGGTGGGGACACCCGGGGGAAAAGCTCCAAAAGACTCAGGAGCTGCTGAAATACAGAAGTTTTCAGAGGCAAATCTTAAATGTTAAAACTTCGACAGTAATACAAATTTCAGAGCAACTCTACTGTGTAAACAACACCTGGCTGTTCAAGCTTCTTGCAGTTTTTGGCTTTTTCATTTGCTTTTGCCATTTTCTTCCTTCAGGTCCCAGCAACCCCCATGCTGTTGGCCAGTCCACAACCAGACAGGCAGGGAGAAGCTGGACTCTACTGCCCTTGGTCTGCAGCAAAACCATCTGCACTGAAAGTTAGCTTTTATGAAGAAAAGTAAATTGCATTCCTGGGATTTCTCTGTCTGCTATGCCGCCTTCTGCTGGATAGAACACAACCAGAAACCCAGCAGATGCCCTACATGTCTCCAAACAGACCAAAAAAAGGGAGTAAATGGGTACGAAAAGAGAAAGTTTTAGTCACCACAAAATGTCCTGCCAAAGAACGTTTGGCAAATACTGTTATTGAGGTGAATATAAGCGTAAGCAGATCCTTTCTGTCATTCCAGTGACTTGAGGAGAAGGAGGAAAAAGGGGATGAAGGATGTCTTACAGAAGGGGATATCCTTACAGAAATGGCAGCTACTCTGGGCTACTCAGAAAACACTAGCTCAACCTCAACAGCAAAGCCTAACACACCATTCAAAGCAAGGGAGTTGGATTCCATTCCGGTTTTACCTTAGCACAGATCTTTTGGTTCTACTTTTGAATTACACCATTTTCTGTGATTAGGACTCAGGGCCATTATTTCTGTCCTTTTTTTAAAGGACCGAACTAAGCTGAGAGCAACTTTATTTGGTATTAATACAAGCTGGGCGATGGGTAAGGTTTAACTCAGTTACATTTACTGAAGAAAATCAAAGCAACGTAAAAACATCTGATAATACACAAATTAGTAAGAGTAAGTGCCTTGCTTCTCATGCTGATTGCTTCTGGAGTTAATGAAGGACCTTTCTCCTCTCAGCTACGCTGAAAGGTTTGCATTTTCCTCCCTTCTTTCACTCCCTCTAAGGTATTGCTATAATCAACATCTGTCCTGGAGACTGCCAGACAGATTTAGCATGTTTTGGCTCTCATTTCCATGTGACAACTACTAAATTTCATAAGGAGAGCTCACACAAGCACCACTGCAACACTTGCTGGACTGAACCACAGTTCAGTGAAGTGTTAAAAATGGCAATGTTGCAGCTCGCCCCTCTGTGGCTTCTGCCATCTCAGGAGGGCAGAGATCAGCCCTGTTACACAACCCTTGCCTGTAGGCCACCAAACTGGCCTTTATATTATTTTCCTCATTAACTGTAGAGAGAATGAGCTGCCCCTATAGCCCAGGGAGAGCCATATCTCTCCAGATTCACTTGGAAAAGAAAATAACCAAAACACATCTTCAGAGGATTACATGTTTTATAACAATTTTTATTTCTCTGTCAAAAGCAGCCTGACAGAGGCTCTTCCTCTTTACAGAAATTATAAAATACTGACTGCATAGTCTCTTAAAATAACCCTACCCTTAGCTCTCATTACACGAATTTCATTCTTCCAGTGCTCACACACACCTTGAATGTTATTTACACCAGTACAAATGAAGAGTATTTCATTTCAAGATTATCTGGATCATACCGAAAATAATTCATGTAACTGAAACTAAATCACATCCATGGTCTCACACATACTTCAATTTTTAGTGTAACTTACATTCTCTGAGCAAGAGGTACTCAGACTCTCAGATTACTCCCCATTTACCACTAGAGGCCAGCAGTTCACCTGCTGCTGCTACACCCAGGAGTACCTGACCACCTAAAGGTAATTCTGCTCCCTCTTCCACCTGCTAAACCATATTAAAATAGGCTAGAAATATACACACTCTTGTCTCACCCCTTGGTCATAAGTGATGCTATATATCCGGAGAGAGAAGTAACTTAAGCAACCATATATTTAATGGAGGTACACACACATAAATCTACAAAAAAAAATAAAAGTATTGCAATGGGTATTGCAAAAATTCTTGGGGTTTTTTTTTGTTGTTTTGTTTTGTTTTTCCCATTAGAAGCTATCAGTCCAAGGAAGGGTACTAATTTTTTCTGAATTTTAATGCTGTATCTGAAGCTAATATCTATGGCCTGAGACACGTCATTTAACATCTGGCTGCCCTTCCCTCTAGCTGTAATAAGCTGCCTAAGAAGCAAAGACAAAATGGATTTGATATCTCATTCCAGCACACCCACTTGGAGACAATTCCTCCTCTAGAAAATGGCAAATAGTAATCATTTGAAAAAATTACTCAGTTTAGACATCAAAAAAAGATGTTCAAAATGTCTTTAGCATATATTTATTTGCCTTTATTTCTTTTGAAGACTTCTACATATAGGAGTAAGGAAGGGCTACTAAATAGCACCTATATCATAAGCTCTTACTTCACAGTGCCAAAATAACAAGGGAAAAACCTCAACTTATCACAGACATTGCACTATTGTAGACAGATACTGAAAAATATAGTTTTGGACAAAAGCAGCCTAGCATTTTTTTCTGGTCTCTTTGGACTTAGATAGCATCCATCTGCTAGGAATTTTATAATTTAACAGCACTACAAGAAAACTACTTAAAGAGATTAAGTTATTCATTAAAAATTTTATCTGATACTAAAAAACAAGCAACCAACTGATTTCTGGAGGAGACAAATCTGTTTAAAGGAGAAAGCTTTAGTTACAGTTTTCCTAAGGAGCAGGCAACCTGGAAAAGGTGAGCCCTTCTACCTACCTGCAAACCAGCAGCTAAGACCACAATGCAGATACTGCTCACATGTAGATACCTTCAACATGTCACAATACAGTTTCTCCTTGAAAATGAGACCCCCTTTTAAGTGCTTTTACACTATGCAGTGAAATAACATATTGCATACATTTATGCCTACCTCAGGGAGGTTCCATATCTGCGACCAGCTGGTGCACTTCCAGCCAGGCAAACAGTTGTCACGCTGTGCTCCTCAAGAGCTAGGAAGCATTAGAAGTGGCAAAAGGTCGAATTCAGGAGACTCTTCAAAATCCAAGAGAGGAATCTTTAAGACTAAAACTAGACATTTGCACCATCTCACAGTAAGCAAAACTGCACAGCACGTGGGGAAAACAGCAGCCGCATGCTGCACATCAGCCTCAGAAAAGCCCCACACACCAGACCCTCAGGTTCATATAACAAGCAGAACTCCCCTGAACACAATGTAATTGCATCAATTTATACCAGCTGCGATTCTAGCACAGGTTTTTTTCTAACTCTCTATCAACAGCTGGTATAATTCTGTTAAAACTGTGTCTTAGCACAGTTCAGCTGCAGGTCAGTCTGTTTCAAAGAAAGCAAAGATGATAACTTTGGTGAAACAGTTGCCTGAAATGCAATAAAATACTCATTAGGAAAATCAGCCTGTTTCTACCCTTGAGAACATTTATTAAACCTTGTATTAGGATCCTCAAATTCTTTCTGTTTGCTGTGTAAAACCAACCCTGTTTCTTTGCCGCCTCCATTTTGTGTTGTCACGGAGCTGATGGAGTACTTATGAGCTTGAAGCTTCTCCTCACAGTTTCAGAAGTCACTAAGCGGGTTTCAGGACAGTGGAGAATCAAGCCCCAAGAGTATAAAAATTATTCAGAAAAAGAGACATAACCTCTAAGTGAAGGCAATTCCAGCCATTCAGTGCCATAGAATCCTTCCTTTCTTTTTCCATGGATTTTCCAGGGATATCAGGTTTGCACACCCAGCAAGAGGAATGGTCAAGCTATTACATTTACCGAAACAAATTACACAAGCTGATGAGAAGAGTTCCTTGCAGCAGTAACAACCAAAGCACAGGAGAGGGCACAGCAAAGACAAGGCTCAAAATCAAGTGTTGTTATCAATGAAGCTTTGTCTATTCATCTCAACAGAGAATCTGTGCTTCAGAAGAAATGAAATAGGGAGAGAACGGCTGTAATTCCCTACCAGGCAGCCAAATTAAAGAAGGACATACCTCTAACAGAGCTATTTAGGAAGTACTTCAGTAAGTACGCCTTAGTCCAGTAATTGCAGCATTCTTACAGCGGTAAATAGATTACTAAAAAGCAAGCAATTCTGGGGAAAATGTGATTACGGGAATGGAAGTTCTCATCTAACTGTTTTGTGTTATTTAGCATGTATTTTCCAAGTCGTACATGACCTGCATTTTCAAAGAGGAGAATAACTGCTTTACCAAACCCAGGGAGAAAAAGGCAGTTTGAGAGACTTGCCCATTAACATGTAGCATAGTGGTTTGCAGACATCCAGATCGGCTTGATTAGATGAATTAATTACCCTCAGCTCCAAGACTTGAACTATCACTTTTTCTTGACTGGCATTTAGTTTGCACAAGAGGCCCAATGCTTACACTGAGTCCAGAGTTTTTACGTGTACTGGAGACTTAAAACTCCAAAACTTAAGACTGACATGTCTGCCAATGTGCAAGAAAAGAGCAGGCATACAGTTGTAGAGGTAACAATACATAGTGCACCTCACAGTTCCTAGCATAGTCTTGGAAACAACAAATATGACATATTTCTATTCAGAAATAAAATCAGTGACAGCATTCCTCAGTTGCACATACTATGATAACCTCATTTGTTATTATTGATTTGTAGGATTAGTATACTATATTGAGACAATCTACGTCTTTTTTAAGGTAGCACGCTCAGCTGTCACCATCTACCCTTTTAAAATCTCAAAACATTTGTTTCAGGTTATGGTCACTGCTCTGAGGACTGCAGTGACAGGCTTGGATCGTAAAAAGCATGTTTCTGCTTTTCTGCTGAAGAAAGTCCACCAGCTCACAGCAGTGTGCAGAAAAAAGAGATCTGAGGCAATCTGAATCCTGTCCTGTGACACATGCAAACTGACAGGTGTGGCTGGATATAGCTGCTAGAAAATACAGTACGCTGAGCAATTACGAACTCGCTGTTTGTCTCGGGAAAAGAGAATTGTGTAATCAGTAAATCTAACTGAGTTGTATTGATCGAGCCAGCAATGTTGCCTCTTCAGAAACCTGATGAAAATGCCAACACAAAGTCCATCAATAGGTGCTCTACTGTTTACGGGGAGAGCTGAAAGGGGTCACCAAGTGTGCTGTACAGAACATACTTTGTCTATAGGTACACTGCAGATTCTCACAGCTTGCCTGCTTTAAAAAGACTTCTGGGGGAAAAAAAAAGAGTCCTGTTCAAGTCTACCTTCAATACCCTGTATGAACAGGCAAAGACCCAGCAGTTCATGCACTAACAGTGAGGATGTACACCTAAGAAACTAAAGGTTGAAAACAAAACATGGTCTATTCATTGGCATGCAATCGGCACTCAGCATCCTTGATGCTGTCACACATGGGGTGTGACCCACCTCGACGGACCCTACCTTTCTCTGTCTCTTTTTCCATGAAAAACTGCATTCCAGCACCTCACAGGCAGTTTTGCCATGGCTTAGACGAATTTGTAGCATGCTTTGATGTCTTCGAATGAACAAACTGAAGTGAAAAGTATTGACCAGTTTACACAGACAGCCGTATTTCAAACAAAATTAGATGGAAGAGGTGAAAAAATCCATCAGTAAACAGCAAAGTATGTACTGTATAGAAAAAGAAAAAGATCTGCAGAAGAGCAGGCTGCTCTGGAAGGGGGTGAATACCCCATATGCACAGTACCTCTTTCTCTTTTACCAATGCACTTGATACAAAGGCGCTTGCAAACCTTTTGCTTAAAGGGAAACCATAACTAATGGCATCTGCCACAGGAACTGATCAGCATTCACTGAATTGCAAACCACAGCTTCAGACACCCTCGACTCCCACACAATAGATCACCAGTGCCTCTCGGGTTCAACTGGTCTCCAGCGTGCCACTAGACTTCAAAACAGGAAAGTTGTTAAGTGACAAGTCAGCCAAGTGACAAAAGAACCAATATCAATATACATAATGCACCAAAACCAAGTGAACTTGGGTCATCTTGCTTACAACAGCACGGCTTTCCATCCCTGGAGAATCTGGGACACTCTCAGCCTAACAAGGCACTGATTCTTGTCTCACTTGGGTTCCGGGGGGGGGAAGACAGGAGCAATCTTTTGTCCCATCAGGGGAAGGGGAGGGAGGAAATGCTACAATTTTGAAAAGTCTAGTTCAGATATTTACAAAAGGGAAAGGATATCAAGGAAATGAGAAATAAATGTTTAAAATGGGGTCTGTGGGCAACTGGAGGATTGAACCAACACATTTTTGTACAGCGAGCAGTGAGAAATCGATGACTTCAAGACTCAGAGGATCTATTTCAAGGATTTATACTGCATGCGTCAGAGCATTTTCCTTTCTCATGGTGTCTTTAACTCTGCAATATATAACCAGATTGTATACATAAATGGCCCAATTCAAACTGCTCGTCTTACCCGAAAAAGAATCTTAAGCAGTTTTGAATTTAAGTTAAACAACTGGACATGTAAAGTAAAAACACATTTAAGTAAACCATAACCTTTGACTGGAAGAACCATGAAACTGAATTCTGAACACGTGTGGCACTCAGTAACCCCAGAAGCCCAGCAGACCTAAAGAGGTCTCCGGTCCAGCCTCCTGCTCAAGCAGACCAGCCTGGGGGCTGACTAATGGGATTAGCAGAACAGCTAACCTGGGTTGAAAATATTTGTGAAAATTTTGGCATGGGAGGGAGAAAGAGACTCCCAGATGCCCTATGAGGAAGGCACAGCCAGGGCTGACCCCCTTGACCACAGCCTCACCACCATGGATGTGCCTGGCAATCACTGTTCCTGCCCCACCAGCTGCAGGATCCCTCTTGGCTCCCAGCTCCCTATCCCACAGGGAGCAGTTGCCTTGTGCTGTGTCCTGAGACTGAGCACTGAACCTGGTATAAATTCCATAGACTTCCTTAAGCCAAGGCTGTCGCTCTGCATGGTGGAAATAAGAAGTAAGTAGCACTCTGTAAAACTGAACTATTAATACCACAGTTAAAAAGATGACAGTGTAACTACAACAAGTAATCAAGTGGCTTCCCCAAACCTGTGTGCAAAGGTGATAGCCAGGACTATTGTTTAAGATCTAAGAAAAGTTTCAAAGTGAAAAAAATTGATTTTTAAAAATATTTTTAAAAATATATTGTAAAATAAGTAGTTCATAGAAGGTATTTAAAGCAACTTGAGTCTGGTTCATCAACATTAGCCAATACATGCTGTGGGGCAGAACCACGTCTACTTACTGATTCACAGTAGTAATTTACCCAGTTAATAAAATAAACCTTTCTTTTGCAGGTTGATTACATTACCAGACCAGTAAAAGCAGGTAGATATGTTCCAGGCTTTCTGGGGCAAGGTATCTAGTCTACTTATAAGTGACATTTATGAATAACATAACCAAAAAAAGAAAACTGACAGTATATTTCCTTTTAAGAAACATATTTCAATTATTGAACAAATATCACATTCATAGAAAAACAGTTGCACTTCTATAACAGGCAGCTTTAATGAGCCTATTTCCATAAAAATGCTTGATTTTCAGCTTCAAACCACTCCAGTGCCCTCCCTCAACTCCCTTGTTAGGCATCTTATTAAAAAGAAGTATTAAGAAAAACATTCACTATTTTATTCATTTAAGTCTTATTCCATGTCCCAGGACTATTCCCTAATAGTATCCTCACCTGTTTCCCAGGAAATACTCTAGGGCATCCACTGCTGACAAACAGACACATATACCTCCTCCTCCACCCTCATTTCAAAGAATATGGATTGATTTATGGATTGCGAAATGGTCTAATATTGCTTACAAAATCTCCTACCTTCTATTGCAATAAAAGTAAACAAAGAGTCACCTTCACAATGGAGACTATTATTTGCCACTTCCATAAGAGATGGAGGTTTCATTTCTCTACTCCCTGACTTGCAATTTAGCCATTCACAGTTACACAAAGCTAAACACTCAGCATCCTACCCTCTCACCAAAAACTGCTTGATCCCTACCAAGCTCCTACAGGGTGAACACAGCAGCCAGCCTCATCAGCACCATCCCAGGCGACAGGCCCCACCACCTCTCTTGAGGGAAGGCTGCTGCATCAGGCTTTACTTCAAAGCCAAACAGAAGAAACATGAGGACACACTCCATTTAATGTCCCTTGGGTCTGCAATTTTGCCCTTCAGTCATTTGGCAGATACACCTTTCTCTTTTTGCGAAGAGCTCCTTCGAGCCCAACCTGTGGCTCCCCCTTTTTAGGGGTGAGGGACACGGGGGGAAGATCCTTTTCTGGAGCTCTGTGCTGGCCTAAAACTACATTTAAACTCACTGACAAGGAAACCAGGCCCTGGGACGGATCCCCAGCATATACATGACTGTTCATTACAGAGCAGCTGTGGGCACCTCTGCATGGTCCAAAGCCCCATGGTCTTCCCTCTTTGGTGGTACTTCTTGTAACAGCAGCTTAAAGCCGTCCCTTACTATTGGCAGCATTTCAAAACCCTTCACATTAGATTTGCCTGAGTTTTAACGGCACTGAGCCATGCACTGAAGATACAGCCCAAAATTCAAGCTCTTCCAGAAGATCTCCCAACAAACAGCTGAGCAAGAATGTAATAACATTATGATATTCCTTAAATTCCCCAAGAAAAAACAAGACAATGCTTTTTCTCAGTCGCTACTGTGGTCATTACCTATACTACTATATTTTAAGTTTTAAAATTGCCCTGATTCACAAGCAATACAAGAGGGTCAGAGAAAAGCAAGACCTCTGCCAGGTCTGCTCTCGTTTGGTTTGGGGTCTTTTCTGGAGTGTGCAGCTGCTTTCAGAGCGATGAACTGCCCCATCGCTGCTGAAGATGTTACCTCAGGAAAATCCACAGTGGTTTTAGTCCTTTTATCTCAGCAGAGGTCACCCTGAAAGCTGCATTGAAGAAACAAAACAAAAGCACATCTGATGTAATAAGCCTGGCTACTGAGAAGGAAAAGCCCCCCAAGCCTGAAACAAAGCCTCCAGCAAAAGATTTTCATGTGCCCTGTGGCACACACAAACATCAGCTATTTATGCGTTTTAAAAAAGAGCTAAGAGAAGGTTTCAGACAAACTGCATTTTGCTATAAAACAGTGACTTCATTTGCTTAGAAAAAAAGCTACTCTTCTCATTTATAAATTAACATATGCAGAGATTACTGTCCCGCTTCTCTGGCAAAGACTAATTTTTGTGCATTCCATTTTATTCCCCAGTTCCCAAATGCAATTGTGCAAATGCTTAACCTTATGCACTGAACTGAAGTCAATGGCATCATCCACATGCTTAATGCCAAACATGAACAGTTTAAACTTCTGCTGAAGCAGAACACAGAAACCAACCTGAAATTCAGGTCTCCATTCTTCAGTTTTGATGAAACTGACTGATGCCAGACTCTGCAGGACTAGGGGACTGTTAAGAAGACAGCCCTTAATAACCATCTCAGAGACAAAAAATGACACAGTAGCAGAACAGAGAAAGGAGCCCGGGATGTGTAGCTCCTCTTCATTTCAGATTGAGTCTTTAATTTCTCAGACCTATATGCTAATGAAGTGCATTGTCAAGCATTTTCAGTACTGATCCAGACACGTGAATGCATATCTTACTCCAGACCTTTGCTGAAGCTGCTTGAATTAAGCTCAATGTAAGTGGCATAAGAAGCAGAGGGTAACAAAAATGTATCACAGGTTCCTTAAGCCAAATTCTTACTGATTTTAAAGGACACTTGAAAAGCTGAAAGCCTAATCAAGAAAAGACATACATGGATGCTATGTAAGCAGCATATGTTTAATAACAGAACTCTCCTAAAAATTTGTATTAGCACAATTTTACAACTCAAATGTATGAAAATACATACTGCAGTCTGTATGTACATGTTGCATAAAGCTATCTGAGACACAAATGCGATTTGCCAAGGCAACAAACAGCAATCACTTCCACAGAAGCCGATGGGAAGAGATGCTGCCCAGCAGCTGTGGAAGATGAGGGGATCATCCATGGGATCATCTTCCTGGAGCTCCAAGAGCCTCACACGCCTTTTCCATGGCTTTCTAACTCAAGCCTAGAGTAAGGATATGTCTTTTAGAAATAGTGAATCCAGGTCTGAGAAGGCAATGTGCAAGGGGTTCTAGGCAGGACATTTTCACTAGCAGTGGTTATAAGACAGAACACTGTTACACAATTCAATGACGTACCACAGCAACAGTGTACAAGCAGGCTTGAAATATCCAAGTATAAAGCAAGTTTACACTATAGATGAGCTTAACATTCCTAAGCCAGCAAAGATTTTGAAAATTAATGTTTCAAAATATTGTTATCCAATAGACAGGCCAAAAGTTTCAACCTTAACACAAGCAAAAAACTACTGCATTTTAGTACAAATACTTGTTCATAAGTAAGCAAATACCAGCAGCTCTTCTCTCCTTCTTTTACTGAAAAAATCAATTGTTTGCTGAGGAAAAACATGTGCAAGGAAAACATCTGAATCTCTATTAAGAAAAATGCAGAGCATTTCACTTTCATAGAAAAATGTGGACAAATTGGACTATTCTTTGTAAAGATTTATAAATCAGTTAGAGATTGTTGTCACACTAGGCCTAAAACAATTTTACCACACTTAGAGGCTCAGGAATGCTTTTGTTTGAGCACAGAACTTTTCTAAACACACTGCAGCTCTGCTAAAAGCCACTAGCCCTCAAGTAGAAGCCCTTGGAGAGGTATTACCCTGAAAGCCATTTATCTTTTACTTCAATTTGCAAGCAAACACCAACACAGAGAGCCATTAGAGAACAAGTGCTCTCTGGATGCTGAAAATCAATGGAGGAAAATTAAAAATCAACAAAGCTCTCACATACAGCCTCCTAAATGAAATGGCCTGTGATCCAGTCAATCCTTGTTAAGAGGCGAGTAAAATAAATTCTTAATCAAGGATGAGCTCTAGTGACACTTCTTATCATATTTATATTGCATATCATACATCTCTAGCTATATTCCGTGTCATAAGGACATAATCTGATAATAAAGCTACTCATAGTGAATAGAACAATTAAATAACTATTTGCAACACTCAAGTTCTGGTGGCAGAGAAGAGGTTTAGGCTCTGAGTGAATGAAGTGACACAAGTAAACACAGCAGAAGTTTTGTACAATATTTTGATAAATGCCCCTTCTCTTATCCTGAACAGTAAAGGCACCTAATTTACTTTTTTTTTTTTCTTTTTTTTTAAACAGTATTCAGCTAGTTACCAGTCTCTTTAGGTCAGCTTATAAAGCAGCACTGGGAGCAACACGCTGCCTTTGATGCTCTTGCATGTTGCTTACAGCTGTGGAAATGTTAAAAAAGAAAAAAGTAAAAATATCAAAAAGATTTGTCTGTGCTATCTTACCTACTAATCACTGTCACTCATGAACCAGTCGAACCACTGCCCCTGAGAATGTTACCAAGTATTGATATAATGATATCAACAGAATACAATGTCACATGTACAAATCACTCATTTACCTTGATAATTGCAATAAACTTGCAACAGCATGAGATATGCTAACAAAATAGGATATCATTCATCAAGGCAATTATTAGCCTTCCTAATGTAACAATTTCCCCATGATGTAATAGTCATGGCACAACCAAGCAGTTTTAGCCAACATATATTGAAACAACCTATACTGATTGATTTCATTTTCCATATTTTTTCTGAATGAAGAAAAGGTCACTCTTTCCAATTTGGGTCGTAATTTCTCAACGTGGCAAGAAGACAAAACACGAAAGGATTTCCTTAAATCCTTCATAATTTCCATTATAAACATGACTTCTGTGAGGAAAAAGGAATTCTGAGGTTAAAAATAATCAGAAATTAGAAGCTTCCCCTCTAAGACATCTCCTCCCATTTGCCTACACCCTGTTCAGCAAGCACTAGTACTGATAAGTTAATGTAAAGGATAAGGTAGGAAACTAAGCACAGCACATTTGATTGAGATCAAGCAAAACATAAACAGGATCAGGTTACCTACCTTTTTACCTCATGCTGCAATTACTTCTAAATGGATATTCAATAGTACTGCATGGCATCATAACAGTTGATTGGTTCACAATAGCACTAGGTGGATATATGTTCAAGCGATGAAGCTGTTAATTACTCCAGAAGACCAGGAAAGTCTGAGCCTTTGCTATCAACATGGGTATTGATTTCTCCATTAATGAATGTGTCATACTCCCAGCTGAGGCTATTCCAGTGAACCATCCACAGTTAGGTGTTGTGGAACCAACCTCTGCTTCCAAACTCTGACAGTCAAATCTGGGCAGGACGTGGTTTCTCTTTCCCTGCACTTCCAGAGAGGAATCAGCTGTTCAGGCTCTGCTGTGAAACACCTTTACCACATACCTTTTAGTCAGAAAGCACAACGGAATTACAGATCCAACAAAAGCATGTAACGCTCCGCTTGAGAGTAGGAAGGCCTTACAGAGGGATCTGGACAGGCTGGATCAATGGGCCGAGGCCAATGGGATAAGGTTCAACAAGGCCAAGTGCCAGGTCCTGCACCTGGGTCACAACAACCCCATGCAGTGCTAAAGGCCTGGGGAAGATTGGCTGGAAAGTTGCACAGCAGAAAAGGACCTGGGGGTGTTGGTCGACTGTTGGCTGAACATGAGCCAGCAGTGTGCGCAGGTGGCCAAGAAGGCCAACAGCATCTTGGCCTGTATCAGGAACAGTGTGGTGAGTAGGACTAAGGAGGTGATCGTCCTCCTGTACTTGGCACTGGTGAGGCCCCACCTCAAGTAGTGTGTCCAGTTTTGGGCCCCTCACTACAAGAAAGACATTGAGGTGCTGAAGCATTTCCAGAGAAGGGCAACAAAGCTGGTGAACAAGTCTTATGAGGATCAGCTAAGAGAGCTGGGATTGTTTAGCCTAGAGAAAAGGAGGCTCAGGGGAGACCTTATTGCTCTCTACAATTACCCAAAAGGAGGTTGTAGCGAGGTGGGGGTTGGTCTCTTCTTCCAAGTAACAGGCAATAAGACAAGAGGAAATGGCCTCAAGTTGCACCAGGGGAGGTTTAGATTGGATATTAGGAAAAATTTTTACACTGAAAGGATTATTAAGCATTGGAACATGCTGCCCAGCGAAGTGGTTGAGTTACCATCTCTGGCGCTATTTAAAAGATGGGTAGACATAGTGCTTAGAAATATGTTTTGGTGATGGGTTTTGTCAGTGTTAGGTTGATGGTTGGACTAGATGATCTGAAAGGTCCCTTTCAACCTAGGTGATTCTATGATTCTATACTTGACTGTTACCTCTTTTAAATCATAGATTCATAGAATAGTTTGGGTTAGAAGGGACCTTTAAAGGGCATCTAGTCCAACCCCCCTGCAATAAGCATGGATGTCTTCAACTAGATCAGGTTGCTCAGAGCTCCGTTCAGCCTGACCTTGAATGTTTCCAGGGATGAGGCGCTGGGAAACCTGGACCAATGTTTCAGCACCCTCATAATAAAAAATGTCTTCTGTATATCTAGTCTAAATTCACTCTCTTTTAGTTTAAAGTCATTACCCGTTGTCCTGGTGCAACAAGTGCTGCTAAAAAGTTTGCCACCGTTCTTCTTATAAGCCACCTTTAAGTACTGAAAGGCCACAAGAAGGTCTCCCCAAAGCCTTCTCTTCTCCAGGCTGAACAACCCCAACTCTCTCAGCCTGTCCTCATCGGAGGGGTGCTCCAGCCCTCTGATCATCTTCATGGCCCTCTGGACTTGCTCCAACAGGTCTGTGTCTTTCCTGTGCTGAGGGCTCCAGAGCTGGACACAGTATTCCAGGTGGGGTCTCGCCAGAGCAGAGTAGAGGGGCAGAATCACCTCCCTCAACCTGCTGGCCACGCTTCTTTTGATGCAGTCCCTTTTTGACCAGGCTGTTTTCATCACCAGCAAATGAAATCCCTCATCCTTGCCCAGTGCTTGTGATGAAATTACTTGACCTTCTAGAAAACATACGGTCTTTGAAAAATATTTCACACACCTTTCAGCTTTATCTTATACAAGGACTGACTATTTTCCACAGTACTTGCAAGCTGCTGGGCATAAAAAGTCTCTAATGATTATTTCTTCTTTACCAGAGTGAGGGTGCTAAAACTTCGGCCATCACTGATATCTTCTACCACAAAATACAAACTCTAAACTACCCAAAGGGTTACATGTAAAAAGCTTCTTACAACCATGATGACAAATGGCATGGCATATCTGAACACAAACATGACAAATTTAGGACTATGTACATCTGTAGAATTGACTCTTCAGGATATTTGTTTGGCAGTCAAAGTGTTCTTCAAAATGATAAAAATAAAAATTGACAGGTTTTTTTTTTTTCCAGAATAAAGACAGGTTCCACAGGTCTCCCCTCAGGTGACTAACTCAGTCATTTTTAATAGGTAAGAGAATAGAAAAAAAAATACAAACTGCATTTTAACTTTTTATTTTATTTTCAGTTCTAAGGTTAAAATTTCAAAATGGCTGGGTGAGAGACAGAAAATAGCCCAGAGCATCTTTCTTTATTTTAAAGCTCAAGAAAACTTGTGAGAAATCGCAGCAGATTTTCTCTGATTACAGAAGGCAAAGGTAAAATAGCAGTTACCAAAATTTTGAATATGTTGCTTGCTCTTCCCTAGCAAGGCTCATTTGATTGCAACTTGACTTATCAGATGCTGTTTTAACACCTCTTGAGATGCACGAAGTTGATGTCTATGCTCCCCTGAAGACAAGAACACATTTTTCAAGGCTCTAGGCTGCCAGCCACACTGCAGTGAAACATATGCTGTCCTGTTACTTCAGATAACAAACGGCTTCTCTTTTGCTCAGTGATTCAGCCACACAAATAACTTATTTTGTCTCCTGAGACTTTTGAAACAAGTGAGGTCTCTTCAAATAGGCATCAACTGCATTGTGTTTACCAGGTAATACACTTCTAATGCAGGGCTGGGTTATTCCAACCAAGGTATGGTAACTGAGCTGGCTTTTTTAAGAAGCAGTTGAGGCAATTGATTGTGACTCCACTATTCCCAACGGTAATCCTTATGGAAAGAATATAAATATTGCATACCCATTACATTACCCATTGCATCACCATTATATGTGATGAACAAATATTGACAATATACTGTACTCTGAAATAATCGGTAAGTAAACTCCTTCACGTGAGAGAACCCCATCTACAAAGAGTCTTTTAGATTGAGTAAACATATCCAGGATTACAAAGACATCTGGTGACATAGCTTTAGAAACCTGGAGTACTGACATCAGTCACCAACTCAACCCCATGAGACATTACAACTCCCCGTATTGTAGTTCCTTTGGCACGGAGAGCATTTAGTCTGGATCACAGGTTCTTCACATAGAACTAGTCTCATATAAAGAGGATCATGAGGGGATTAAGAACACCACAGCAACCATTATCACACTTATTGTTTTTGGTATTTGGAAGCCACCCATCAGGATGGTACCCCAGTGTGAACGGGACCCATACCCTAGAGCTTTAGAAAGGGAAAAAGTGAATTTACATAGAGATTTGAACAAAATAATGCCAGCACATTTCGTTGTCCGAAGGAAAGAAACAATACATTATGAGAGCAGAGCACCATTTTGAGGTGATTCATGACCAAAATTGCATCTGATAAGTAATTTTGCATCTGACATGCAGCTCCCTCGGCTTCTGATGCTGCAGCCATTAGCAGTGCCTGTGCCAGGCTGCCCAGCGATACAGGCTGAGCCGAATGCTGCTGCTCCTGGGGTGAGGGTGCCAGGGAAAGCCCCCTCCAGGCCAACCTGCAACTGGAAGGGTGGGAGGATAAAGAGAAGTGGGATGGAAATAAGCTGGAAAGGAAAGCTGGAGAGAGAACCAGTTACACCAGGGAAATACTTTTTCAGGGCTTTCACACAAGCGAAGTGGGGAGAGACAAAAAACCCAAAAAAAACCCCTGGCAATTACCTAACTCATGGACCACTGAATACAAGAAAAAATAAAAATACTGGAGTGTCACCTGCAGACTGTGAGCATCAGCCTAATGAATTTGCCTCTTAACATCTTAGTTTAAAAAAAAGGGAAGAGGACAATCCCCTTATTAATGAATCAAAGAATCTCATGGAGAGAAAAATACATAAGTAAAGCAGAATACATTATAGCTTTGAGATAAACTCAGAGTTATAAATATTATGTAAGTCAAAAATTTACCAGCTGTCAGAGAAAAAAATGTGTAAGATTCTGGCACTTTACTGGCTATTAAAATGCCAGGGCACTTTCAGAAAAAATAAATTTTTGTCAGAAAATGCTGAAGTGGCAAAGGCAAGGTTTTCCAACACATATTGTGACATGTTTCTCAATTCAAATATTAATTTTAATTAGGAGTATTTATTATTTTTATAAGTAAACCTTGACATATTTTTTAAATACTACATTTAAAAGGGTCACAATTTAAATAAAATATTTCCTTTAATCTCATTTGGTTTTCCTTATGTTGGTTCCATCAACTCTTTTCCAAGTCTTTTATTTTCATCTGTAAATCACGATATAATTTTTTCAGAAATTTTCAGAGTATTGATAAACATTTCTGACCTTATCGTAACCCAGCCATGTTTTATATGGTAACTGGTTTATAGTAGATAAATGCCAGTAAGAAGTGAATTCTATGAATTGTGCAGAAACACAGGGCCAATGTTTTCCAACAGAGTATCTAAAATTAAGGTCCAAAATGTAAATTCAGCTCCCTTTGTTTCCAAGTATAACTTCTTAAGGATGTAGTTCAAATTGCCTCTAACACTTTAGAAAAGTTTTAAAACTTCTTTTCTTATTATCACAAATTAGCTTTCTATAAAGTTATTAAGAAATTCGGTTCATAAATCACATATTTAGTCTTAGAAGAGGTATTGCTGAATATTTTATCAAATTATGTGTTCATCTATTAAATCTTCCAAAACAATAACACAAAAAAGTATCAAAATCTACTCAGTCCTAGCTCAAAGCTAATCATGATTTTACCATTGAAAATACTTCCCAAATTTCAGTCCTTCATTCTGGAAATACTAACCATTCTGATTTTTTTTTTTTTTTTTCAAAACCAGTCTTTCTTATATTTGGCTACTGATAACATTTATGGTATTGATAGACCTTGGATAAGCCCATACTTTCCCCCGAACTGTTAAAAAAGCATTTGATTTAATTAATCTATTATTTTGTTGAGGGGCAAAACAGTAGTTTTGTGCTTCAAGCTGAGAGTCTGGCTTAGACATGCGGCATATTATTAAATTTCTCTCATTTCTTTCCCAGGCAAGTCACTTACATCTTTCTGTTTCCACATTTGTAAAAGGGAAATCCTATAACCTCTTCAGAATTCCCAAAGCTATTAACAGGAGACACCAAATCATCTACACGCATATAAAATTTTGAGATCTTATGGCAGAGTACAACTCACAAGTGGGTTTAATATGGTCCAACAATATACCAAGCAATATTAGAATGGAACATTATTACCTCCTGAATGGCATTTTATTTCAGAAAGGACAGTTTTATAGACTTCGTCTTGGCTTAAGTCAAGTGAAAAGTTATGACTGGACCTTGCAACAATATACAGCATGGGAGAGTTTCAGAGGAGCCTTTGGGCTTTGCCATCCCAAAGCCCAGTAGAAACCCTGTATCCCCAATCTCCATGTAGCAAAGATGTTAAAAATTGAGCCCCAGGTTTCCTGCTCCTGTGTTACTGCACCTTGCAGAGCAAAAAAGCATTTCTTGACCCTTCAGCTGCAGCAAGTAAGAGAACCATTGCCTTTGCTGGAGCCCACAGAAAGAACGAAGTGTGAGACGCTATTATTCTCCCGGACAGACTTGAACCTTTAGCCAAACTTCCACTAATTTATGCCTGCCTGCACTGCATCACAAACAAACTGTAAAAGCACTTAAACACAGAAAATCTTACAAAGTGATGCAATGTGGAAAAAAATTAGTTCACAGGTATGGCTGAATGAGACAAACAGGACATATACTAGCATTAAAGAACACCACCATTGCATTTGGTATCTTAAATTGACAGGAGATGTTTGCTTATTCCCAGTGATCCTGGTCTGATTCCTGTAGTCATAGTTACACTGAAGGCACAGCTTTTTCTGCAACTAGCAGTTGTCCGTTTCTGGCACCAAGCTTTGCAAGGCAAACACACCACAATCCCTCAGTGCTACCTGAGGCACTTCCCTCACCAGACCTTTCCACAAGATCCCCTTGTGCAGACTTAGTGTCTTCTTGAAAAGGAGGAGAGCATTTTAAAGTCAAATCTGAATGCTGTTTCAATGTCCAGATTGGAAATATTGTTTAAAGGATTGAGAATAGGATTGTAAACCTGTAAATTGTAGATCCAGCAATTGCAGCAGAAATTAATCCTGTTCCATTTGGGGCAAGTAGATTAATTTCCTCATTTATGTTACCATCATATTTAAATTACTACCTGTGTCCTGAGCTGGCTATGCCAGATAAATAAATTTAATCTTGAAAAACAGAGCAACATATTTATAATAATTATTTTCAGCGTGCTGCAAATCTTAAAATTCTGTTCAGTACTGCAGGGATGTGACACAAAAAATACCTTATAAATATGCATCCCTCTTGAAATGGAATCATAAAAATACTCAGCATTCATTTAGGGATCACAGGTACTCTGCAGACTTCAGTATTATTGTCTTAAGTTTATAAATAAGGAAAATAAACCAGACTAATTCTGTACTTTTTACAAAACCCTGTAACCTGACCTCAAGGTAGACTGTAAAATCATGTCACGTCACAGTGGTTTTGCACAAGGCAAATGATATTACAAGGTGTGAAGCAATGGGAAGTCAGGCTTCAGGGCGGCTCAGGCTTGCTCAAGGTCATAGAAACTGAAGTCAGGTCTCCTGGCTAACAGCTCCCTGATCGAATCATCCTACTACTGCCGTCGAAGAGATTTATTTTATGACTTATAGTTAGGGATGTGTCAGCAGTTTTCTTATTATCCCAAGGAAATTAGGATTTTTGAATAGAAACATAGACCATTAGCTACATTCTTCTAAATAATTTATTTTTTTTAAGTAATTGCAACTGTGAAAGAAAAAGGTTTAATTCGGTCCAGAAATAATTTGCGAGGTGTAAAAAGGAGTAATGCTGAGAAATGGAAGAAAGAAAAGCAGGAAAACAAGAAAGTGCTGGAAAGAGATTAAGAGATGGAAGGACAGAAAGAAGTGATGAAAGGTTGCAAAGAATCATTATGAAAAAAATGGGGAGAGATAAATACTGGTTAGACACAAAACAAGCTTGCAGAAGATTCCTTCTAAAAAAGAAAACAGATCAGGAATTATGAAGAATTCACCATTCATCTGATAGCAATCTGCGGCTATGAAGGGACGACAGCAACCCAGTGCATTAGTTACTCCCACAGATGGAAAAAATCTGTCTCTGGTACAAGCCTGAAAGAGGCCACTGTCAAGAATGCTTCAGAGGTAGCTTAGCTAAACATAAGAGACTTCAGTTTCCAGAGGTAAGGATATTTCTCTGCCTGACAGAAACACATAGTGTGAAATGAAAAAAAATAAAATTCTGGTTTATGTTTGCATGAATTTTTGAAGAATATATTCAAATAAACATGTACGGGCTGCATGAGAAGGACATGATTAAAACATATTTGTCACACAGGTCCTGCCTTTTCAGTAGTTTTCTGCTGCAGGGTGCTGGGGCCACTGGGAATCAGGGCTCATTTCAGAATTAGAAACGGGTAAGCAGTTACGTTCATCCCTTTTAGTAAATGCCACAAAGAGGGTGGAATAAACAAAATCACTGGCATACTGAGCTGTGAGATTCACGGTAGTTTAGGAGTCCTGTACAAATATTTGTGCCGTGACAGCAAGATTGCAGCAACTGACTGGTTTAAGCAGCAGTTTCGCTCCCAGCAGTGTAGGGGGTAGGAGCCACAGGGATTCTCAGTGGGATGAACACGCTGCCAGCCCTGTAAAATGGCTGTGGTAGCAATTTAAACTCTGCTCATTTCCACTGTGCTTCCATGCCAACCCCAGGTAAAAAAAAAAAAACCCTGCTGCATCTCTACTCCTGAGAGAGCCAGAGGAGTTTGTGTGGTCAGCACGAGTGGAGGGAAGTCGAACAGCTGCAGTGAAGAGAAGCAGAATTTGACACATCAGTAGATTGGAAAACGCCAGCAGAGCATGAAGCGTGGAAGCTGGGACTTGTGCTGCCGTTCCATCATTGGGGAAATGAGGAGGAAATGCACAGGTCTCCAGGAGATGCAGAAGATCCATCAGCAAGCATGATGGATGTGTTTCAAACACTCTACACCATTATTTTTGGGCTGTCTGGGGAACGTGCCTACTGTGTGCTGTCCTTGCAGACCTCCTGAATGGTATTACTTATCTTTCTTCAAATACTGTTTAGAAGTTTTCGTATAACCTCCTTAACATTGTCCTATTGGCTAGTTGCTGGGGTTAGACTCTGAGTTAAGATGAGAGTTCCCAATTTCCTCCCTTCTGTAACACGGGAACCTTGATATATGCCTCTAGGCATGTTGTGATGTTCAATAAATAATTAGACAAAAGTAATCTCAACACACAGGATAATTGCAAAAGATATAAATAATCTAAATTAATCACAGGAAAACCTCATCTTGTGTATGCCAATTTAGCAGAAACCTCACTCTGACTTATCTGTACCCATTTCATCCAAGGATAGTGGGCAACCAATTAAATACTTATTAAGTACCGTAAAATACTTGTTACTAATCCTTTACCATTTGCTCTTTACGATTACTTTCTCTCTCTTTTCTCCTCTTTCCTTCTGCAAAGATTCAGCACCGCTGATATAACCACCTCTTCCTTTCTGGTTTTATCTGTCACAGATTCCATGCAACCCCAAATCGGTAACTGTTCACGCTTCATATGGACACCTTCTCCTTTGGACACTATCCCATATATTATAATTTGCCTCCTCATTATATTTAATTCTGCAAGCTCACTATTGCATCAGAAAATCTTCCAGGACGATATTCTCATGGGAATGTATAACCTTTAGAAAAGACAGGCATGATCCACATAGCTATTGATTAGAAGACATATGTAGCTCTAGCTAGGACACAAGAAAGTCTCTGCCATGCCAGACAAAACCCTAAATCTCACTCCGGTCTACAGACCAACCACAGATAATTTTGGTTTTCCCCCTAGTTGTTATCTCAAGCAGAGGAGGAATTAAGTAGTACTTGGACGCTGATGAGCCCATGGGCAGGCTGGAGAAAGGGAACCCACGACCTGCCTAGTGTCCCGCACCGCAAATCTATCACTCCACCCCTAGATTTTTCTCTGGTGTACGGCTCAGACTTAAATTTGGGCTTAAATACAAGAATCTACATTTTAAATCTTTGAAATGACATCCCAGTCTAAATTTTGCAAAGTTGCCCTTCTTTTCAGACATACAAAATCAAATCCCGGATCTTAAACCCCCTCTGATGTAGAACGTTATGCTTTCCCGTTCACAGCTCCTCTCCGACCAGCCACCCGCTCAGCAGCACACATCACCACAGGTGCTGAGGGTAGCTTCAGACCTGCTTTCTACTCTGTGCTCTTGATTGACTACCCCTATTTCTCCAAGCAATGACCCCTGCTCATCATAATAGGATATAAAACCTTGCTGAAAATACGATGCTTGGATTCCTTCTCTTCCCAGAATTACCAGGAGGGAAATGGATGTCTCTCAAGTGCAGAATCATATGCACAATGGTCTCTTAACACTTGCTCACAGGTCTTTTCCATTATCACATAAATCTTTTTTATGTTGTACTCCCACCAACTAGTCTTTTTATTTTTGGCTTCACTACAGTAAACTTAATTTAACATTACGGCTTTTTGGTAGTTGTTGGTCTGCTTTTATGAGTAATGGGTTTTAGACAGGAAATTCATAAAAACAGAACAAAAGAATCTATAATAAGCATGCAGTAAAGACAGGACTATTTTCCCTTAGAATAATTGTATGCCTGAGCAGAAAAGAATGCAAAAGTTGTACAGTAGGCAACAAAACCACAGTGGAAGGTCAATCTCAAAAACTTCAATTGAGAACTCTACACTAAGCATCAAATAAATTATAGGATACAATAATAACACAGAATATCTGTTCAAGTGTGCACCCATTTAGCCCACACACCCTCTACCTTGATAAGTAATCATCCTACATACTATGGCAAACCTACACACTAGTCATGGCCATCTACTGTTCACTTGTATTGTTAACCAGGTTTGTTGGTTTGGGTTTTATTTGTGGGTTGTTGTTTTTCTTTTTTTAAATGAGATGCAGCCTTTGACCACTGTCTACTCCGGGTGCTGGAGTAGAAAACATTTATAGGTTAAAGGGAACAGAAGTGAAACCAAAAGATTTGGAGGCAGTTCAATGTTTCGGTAGGCAAGCATGCAAAAAAGTATTCAAAGACAAAAATGCATCCAATCAACAAGAGCTGGGGATTCCTTCCTAGCTCCATATGCAGAAGACCAGGACAGAGAAATGCACAGAAAGTGTCTGGAAATCAAACCAAGCTTTTCTCCATCACGCTATACAGAAAAATGCATTCATAGTCTAGTGTTATAGGAGGTGTTACAAGGAGTTAGAATATGAAAATTATGTAAGAGTTACACATTCTTCGTGCAGCCCTGTTTATTTATGAAGTATGTAAAAGTCCTGGTTTCTCAAACATAGCAGGAATCAGTCAGACAGGGAAAGCTGAAGCTCCTAGCCTCCATTTAGCCAGTAAATTGCTCAAATACTTTTCTAATAGCCAAATTCCTAGTGATTGCTCCATATATGTTCTTAATTTTCAACTGTTCCACTCTGTTTCTCAAAGCTTTATCATACTTTTTCCACATATACATACTCACACCCCATCAAATAGCATCCATCAAATCTTCGCCCTGTATGGCTTGGTTTTGGTGGTGCTACATGAACCTCTGCTGTGGATGGTAACAGCTCAGTGAAAGCTCTGACTGTTTTAACTTATTGAGTTCCACTTGCATTTAATAGCTTGCTGGCTGTCAACTAGGCAACTGCTCATCAGCTGTGAATAAAAACTGGGATTTCTGCATAGGACTGCCTCTCCAGCAATCTCACAGCAAATTATGGGTGGAAAAAAAAATCGATTACTGGGTATACTTCTGGAAGCATTTGGAAAATTTGAGGATGAACTGAACAGTCCTGGACATGTCTTAAGAAAAACCATGCAGTCAGGTTACATCAGTGCTCTGCTGGTGCATCACTAGAATAAAACTGAATGGTGACACTGCTCATAAGCAAAGAACACATCATGGTAAAGAGATTATGCATCACAACACACAGACTCATATTCTGCAATTTTACAGTGAAATCTTCTTGAAGTAACTACTCAGGTTATTGAAAGGAATACTCCATAGTTGACAAGTTCTACTAATAAAAGTGTAAGATAATTCTGCTCTCTATGTTCACAGGCGTTCTGCTGTGGTCTCTAAGGAAACTGACACTTGAGTAGAATTACTCCTTACAAGTCATACTGCATTTTGACAACTTCCACTACCAACTGTTTTGCTCTGAAAGACAAATGTCAAAATGCTGTAGGATTGCATTTACCTCTAAGCGCTTACAAACATTGCTCAAGCCAGTTGCATCTCCGGAAATGCTTTTATAGCTGTGGCAAATACCCTTTTGTGATCATGTGCAATTTATACTATTTTAAAGTATCAGTAGTTAAAATATTGTACAAGATAGCCTATAGCCTTATTACTATCTTAAGTGTTCTGCATGGCTTGTCAAGCAAGAATACACGTTTGTCATCTTGCCTTTTAGTTTGGAAAAACATGCAGCAATTGGTTATTGTGACAGCTGGGAAATGTTAGTGTTCAACCCATTTAACTAATAAGTCAGTGTACGCATAATCAAAATTTATTTTCCCTTAATATGAAAAGCCTGAATATATAATGCTTTGCTGCCTCTTTTCCAGAAGCATATAAACAGAAGGATGGATGCATCAGTTGCATTAGCACCAGTGAAAATTAAAATAGTCGCTGAATGTGGGAAAAGATCAGTGTGTTCATTCAACTCCTCCCCAGCAATACTATGCAAACAGAAATAAAGCAAATGTGTAATTTGTACCCCCAACAGCACACGTGCCCTATAAAAATGTTAAATATTTTGTTGATAATTTAGCTTAGTGAAGCTGAATTCTGCTAACTTTTGTCTTCTGTAGAAAGAATTTACTTTGTTCAGCTGACTTCAGATTGACACTGTGGAAAGCACAATTCCATACTCCATGAAACGTGTGCCTCACTTTCAAATCACAATTATAATGCTGTTTCAGAAAACAGAGAAAGCAAATCATATTATTTCCCCCACATGGTACATTATGGGATGCTTGCACTATTTGACACTATTGGCATAGAGTAATTACTGAAAGAAGATAATTATGTAAATTCTGCCGTGTAAAGTGCAGGAACATCCCTTATCAGTGCACAGCACTTCAAGGCCTGCATAGAGTAAGGCTATTTTACGTCACAGATCAGTGAAAAAGTGCTTCAAATGGAGAAGTTAGCATCAGAGAGCTTACACAGGAGAACTCACCTTCATAATTCTAAAAATTTCCAAAACCATGTCAGAATAACAGTTTCAGTGTCTCTGGTTTGGAGGTTTATACTACACTAAAAACAGCCAGAATGCAAAGTAAATATTAATCATAGAATCATAG
>KZ505937.1:389959-410151 GCA_002844005.1 Limosa lapponica baueri
CTGTTGTGGATTCCACTCAAAACCACCACTTTGGGGAATTTAACCTATGAAAGCTTTGGCAAACATTTTGGTGTATGCGGTCAAGCCTCAGGTTCATAGTGGAACTTCAGCACAACACCACTCCTCTACAAATAAATGTACAGATCCCAAACGCTTGCCACTAGTCCCAGCAGGCATATTTTATTAAGTACCTTTTATACATGACTCGGAAACCGGCTTGATCTTACACCAACATGCCAGCGTTTGGGGAGCGAAACTAAGCTACATTTGCTGTTCTTACTTCCAAGTCACATGGACTCCAAGGCAGTCTTTCTTCAGAGAAATCAAGACTCCAGCTATCACGGGACAAAGCAAAAGGAGGGTGTTCAGGAGGAGTCACTCCATGCAATGCCTATTGCTCCACATTTGTGGGTAGTCCCATGGAACACAGCAGACTGCAGTCTGCCCTCCTTCTCTCAGCTTCATATAGTAAATTTACACATAAATCTATCTTGTGTTCGGACTGGATTAGACTGGATCTCCAGATGTAAAGTGAGACTTGTTTTCTTTTTACTGAGACAAACTCTCATTATCATCATGAGATAATGACCAAGTGAAAAAGCCTCACAATATATCTTAAAGACATATGTAATATCTTGACTGCTGAAGGCATCTGAGGTCCTTTCACATGTAGGCGTTTTATATTTTCCCTAATTTTTAATATCCTGTGCTAATAAAAATGAGAGATCTGAGTAATAATTTTGTTGTTCCTATACATTTAATTAGTAGATAAAGAGAATTCCTTCCTCCAGACCCATCTGTCTAACTTTAGACCATGTCCTACTATTAAACTGGTAGACTGGCTATATTCAACACTACCACTGATTAACCTGTCTGTAACATCTAACCCTGTAGAATAAATGCCACAGTAGATTTAAGGAAATGAAACACAGTGGCACCACAGGGCAAGCTAAAAAGTTCCAAAGACTTTCAGCAGAAAGTTAGAGGAAAATGACCTAGCTTCCGAGCTGTGTATTTGCTGAACCCATTGACAGTGAAGCTTGCACACTCACGCAAAAGAGTACCTAATAACTGAAAAAAAATTGTTTTAATGGCTATAAATGAGTTATCAATACTAAAACCTGATAATTCTTAAATTAAATGTAACCATCTTGCTTATTTTAGTTACTTTAATATATCTTGTTCAGGAAGTTTTGGCATAATAGATTTTTTCAAGTTCTGAATTTCAGAAGTTTTAAACTGCAGAAGAGGTTCTCCTACAGGAGGCTACCATCTTTCTAGATCATATATAATAGTTATTCGTCATTAACTACTAGTCCAAGGACACCAAAATGGACGTCATGCACATATATATTCCAAGACTGTATTTTTCATGTTCTGATCTCTTTTCTTTATTAAGAAGTTGCTAGTAAAACTGATTGATGTGTAGTCTGATTGTACCAGGAGGACTTGTCATTCAGCTCTTTGACCTTGTCTTCACACTAACAGTCAAGTGTCTTTGAAATCTGTTTACTTCAGAATTTACAAGAGTATTAATGACAGGATGTCAGCATTTCTCAGGTTTGAAAAGATCTAATAATAGTAAATTAGTTTGGACAGCAGGGTCATCTGTAATGTACTTTAAGAGAGAAAGAAAGAGAAATTTCATTATTCCACCTTGTGATTAAGGACAAGTAAAACAATTCTTAAACTACTTTTTATTCTTTGGTGGGTTTTTTATTGAAGAACATTATTTTTTTGAGGCCAACATGGACCACATTGCTTGAGAACAAGAAAAAAGCTATACTATCAAATAAAGGACTTGACAGATGCAACATCCTTTCCAGAAACAGCTACAGAACCTAAAAAGCTTAGTCACCTCATATTGAGCAAGCTTTGGACAAGTTTGAGAAGCAGCCTTCATGACTTAAAGCTGTTTTACTCTTTCATCCTTATGTACAATGTATAAAAATGGGCTATTTGCCCCTCTGTCACTAACATTGGGCCTGCATTCCTGCACTTCAGATTCATGCAAATGAGACAGCTAGATTTAAGGAGGGGGATGGAGGAAGGAAATCTTTTCTGGTGGTAATACTTTCCTTCATTCATTAGCAATATTACAGAAAAAATATATATGGCAATAGTTTTCTCTTGTGTTTGCTACAGACGCTTTGCTTTGCTGCACAACTGTCTCAGGAGGAAAAGCGATCTTTTGTTCCTACTCCTTCCAATATAGTTCCACTCTCCTTATTTACCTGCTTACAAATTCGTCTATTCTAAAGCAGGAGATTAGTAAGAATAATACAAAATATGCTAATCAGATGACCCATCAAATCCCAGAGAAATTGTCCTCCAACATTAGTGCTGTGTCTTCAGGAACTGACTAATCTAGCAGAACAACGAACAGTCACGTCACACCTGTATTTGCATTGGCCACATATGCCCTATTCGGCAGCTACGTGTGGACAGCATTTTGATTAGCACTTAAAGTTTCTAATTATTTTTTTTTTGTTACAGCTTTTGGATTTGTCTCAGATTCTCCTAACATTTCACATATTTTACACAGGTAAATGAATGTGCATTAACTCAACTTAGCTTCAGATTCCTCAAATTTCCTCAAATATTTCAAGAGGTCAGAGAAACTTTTGGTTTTGCCTCAATAAAGCATAAAAATAGAACAAAGTTGGTACTTGTTGCCTCTAAGACACTGAAGGATGTAAAAGCAAAGGATATTACCATATGATCAAAGGAAGCTGTAAATTATTACAAAAAGAAGTAAAATAAGAAGTAGCTTTGAGTCACTTATTCTGTTAAGAATGCAAATTATAAGTAAGGGATATTAGCTGATGGATTGATAAGAAATTTCAAGTGATTCCAAACCATTAAGTTATTCACAGTTATATTCAAATTGTAATTACTTTCAAACCACACGATAGAGTGGGATTAATGGAGCAAATACTTTATGAGCAACCCATGAGTCATGCCTACTTATTATTATGAGGTTTTGGTTACTTATCATTTCAGCTCTGTGGCTTTACTAAATAACAACAACAACAACAATAATAATAAATAACACCACATTCAGACTTTCACATCATTACGCACATAATGTCAAGTGTAAAAGGAAAGAAAAGAACATTCATGTCATCTGTTCAATTGAATATCTTAAAGAAAATACAGCTTGGGTTATGCAAACTGTAGGTAGATTTTCAGGCTTCAATTTTATGCTTTGCAGTTGTCTCTTCAAATCTTCAGGTGTAGATTTTGGGGAAAAAAAAAAGTTGTCTGTGTTAGTAAATGTGTAAAATGGCATAGAAGAATGTGGGAGGGAATTAGTTCTGCTGTTCCCCCATCCTTCAAGCGGCAGATGTGCAGAGACAGAGGTATAATGAAACAGGAATGGAGCGGGGTCATCCATGGCTTGAAGCTGTATTGAATAAGCAATGCTGTCAGGTATATGATAACTAGAGATGTACATGATTTCATCATAAGAAGATCTAAGGTCCTGAGGAGGAAAAGACGATCTGATATTCTCTGCTGTCCACCCCATCCCTACTTGTTACATCCTATAATCCTCTCCCCAAAAGCTTACAAGTTCACGAGCAGTAAAATAAAATTTGCCTTTAAAGACGGCTGACCTTTAGTAACTGTATTTCAAATGATTATCACAGCATATACAATCTTTCTTTTATACCTATCTTTTCTTTGCCTTCTGCATCAGAAGAACATTTTTTTTGCTACTTTTTCTGCCCATTTCATTCTTATCTTTTCGCAGTGATTACACAAGACTCTGTGTAGCATAAGCAAGGAGAGAGAACTGCATTATTCCATATTTTGAAAGCTGGATATACTGGGCACAGATTTCATCTAAATTTCAGGTACAGCATCACTAACAGTACTGATAGCAATGTCAGGCATCCTTGGCACACAAACAAGAAGGCCTATTTGTATTTGCTTTGGAATTTTCTATTATGCTCTCTTTTCGCATATCAGTGCTTGGTGTCAATTTACTGCCCCATCTCAGAGAAGAGAAAACAAATGCCTTGAATCTCAGGTATCCTGTCTGCAGGCAACTGGTTCCAGAAATTTTGGATAAGCGGACGTCTGTCAGAATATTTCAAATATCCCTATACTTCACGCTTCCAACTGAAAACAACATGCCCACAATGTAGTTCCACAGCTCAGCTCTGAAGCATTGGCCCATGAACTTGCAGACCACCATTCCATAGCCACCATTTGTGAACCACTATATAGGGGGCTTACAGATACCTCTAACAGCTATCGCTATCTAGTCAACAGCTTTGATACTCTGCCATCAATTCTGGAGAGAAAAATAGGGCAGATGGCTGGAAAATTGTTCATCTAAACCTAGGGTAGTCTGCTTATTTAACTGCATCATCTCCATGTACTTACCCTGGATTTAGCCTGTCCTTTCTGAATTCACTTGCCACCTTCACCACCCTAGCTTCATTAAAACAGAGAAAAAGTGAAGCTCTGAGAATGGTGAGACAAATTGCATTTCCTGAAAATGGTACATGTTCTGTGAAGACGTATAGAGGAAAGGAAGAGATGCTGAGAGGCAGAGAACAGTCCATCCTCTAAGTCCCTAATAAAAA
The DNA here is from genome assembly GCA_002844005.1 of Limosa lapponica baueri. NCBI lineage: Eukaryota > Metazoa > Chordata > Aves > Charadriiformes > Scolopacidae > Limosa > Limosa lapponica. The sequence goes on from KZ505937.1 coordinate 394,555, forward strand.
GGCACGTAAGTAAAACAGTTGGAATCAAGCCCTGTGCTTTCTATGCATATGAGCACTAAATTCATCTCAGTACACAAGAATATCACAGAACATTGCATTACATTATTTATTCAGACAAATTTGCAAATCATCTGAAAAATCAACAATAGTTGTCTCAGAGTATTTGTAAATTAATTCTTGACCTGGAGCTTGTTAGCTGTAAAATACCTGAGCTCTGACAGGGCATAAAATAACAAGTTAAGTCCATTTTTTTGCCTGATCAACTTGCGACTTGTGGAATCAGACTTCTGTCCTACGCATTTGTGATTATAAATTCCAATTGCCATCCTCAAGCATTCTGTAATGTATAGTTAAAATGTCCTGATTTGGCAAATCCTGCCATTTGCTGAAGTCTATTTGTAGAAAATGAACACAGGACGGGTCTAGACAGGATTGAAATAAATTAATTCTCAACTATGAGCTAATAACAGAAAACTTGCAATATTCTGTTGCTCGTCTCAAGCAGAACAGGAGATTCAATGACTCGTGCGGCTTCTTTGGGTGTTCTGTGGCCCCAGGCAAGTCTCTGCTCCCCAGACCACTGCCATAGGCTTCCTGTCTGAAACCAAACTCAATTGCAACCTCCAACACACTCAAATAGAGGGAAGACTTCCAAGGGAAAATCAATGGCCATAGTCACTCCTCTGGGTTTCACCCTAATTCATTCCACAACAGTACTGTTTGGCTTGTCAATTTATCCTTGGTGTGAGAGGAATCCTAGTTTTGCTAACAGGGAATATTGTCCATCAAATCACACCATCCAGAAAACAAAACGACACCAGCTCCTAACCTCATAATAAGCACCTGCAGAGGAAGCAGAGTACCAACACTTGGTCCAGTCTGCTCGCAGAAAACACGCAGTTTCGAAAAACAGTGATATGAAAAATAGAATTTGCTCTACGTGCCATAAAGTATGTGGTGACAACTACTAGCAGGGCTGATTCTGTTTGAATGCCACAGTGTGAAACCAAAGTACACACAGTAGCTTGGCAGAACTTGAAGGAGACAAGATCTACTGACAGCAGTCCTTCTCAGTCACAGAGGTTTATCACAGCAGCCAGAGCTCCTGGTCACTTGTCCAGAGCCAACATTTTTTAACTCAACAATTAATTCTCTGACAAGTGCTTCAAAATGTAAATGTTATTTTCCTATTGTCATTCAATATAGAGAGACATTTATAAATATATTATTTCATCCTGAAATCTGCTTATCCAAGTGGTTAAGAATCATTTCAACTGAGAACCTATTCCTATTCAAAGCAAAAGTTATTTAGGTAATCAAAAATCATTGTTTCTTCTCCCCAACAACTTGAGTCCAACTCAACAAAAGCATGCCAGGGGAGCAGTTCAAAAGGCTTCTTAGTTCACCTAATGAACCACTTGCAACAGAGCTTTCTACCCGTTAACGAGGCCTCTCAATTAATCCTCATGCACTGCATATGCACTAAATAACGCATGCTCTTTTGCCCATGTACTCCCCAAACACACTGCTCCTCTCTCTGAAACTAATAGTGACGGAACAGAACTGTAAGACACACGAGTGATGTGAGCTGCATTTATCATAGATGCAAAACTGTCACCATACCTGTCCCAACAAAACTAACCACAGAACGAGTGCTTCTTCATCTGGTCTACCCTTGTGCCTTTTTGGCAATGTTTTGCCACTTGGAAACATCCCGAATTCAATCTTAACCTTGGAATTACTTGTTCTAATGTATTTTGGAACATTCCAGCTTTCATAAAAATTTGATTTCACTACAGAAAATTTCAAATGTCATCAGTCAGTAATACAAATGCCTCTTGGCTCCTCTTCTTCATATACACTTGGACAGCGTTCATATTTGTCTGAAAATGTTTTCAAGTTGCAATGGTTGTACAACACAACAGCCATATAAACCAAGCTCCAACTCTGCTGCTGCAAGTATTGCCATGCACGATGCTCACAACCGCCAGTAACTGCAGTGGGCTACTCTTAATACTAAAACAAATGCTAGCTTTTCTTTTTTTTTTTTAAGATGATAGTGCATGTAAAACTCAGCAATAACAGGATCTGATTTCAGTGTTCTAACCTTATAATAGAGCTGACATCTGCGTACAATATCAAATTCATTTACAACTTTGCATGGGGATCCAGGAGGGCTAACAGAGTTAACTGTTTGCTGTATTTGATGGGATAAAACCATGAGGTAATGCCGCAACTCAGAACAAATGAGTGTGCTGAAAATTGTCCATTTTTCCAAATCTAAAAGATGTAGGATAGTTAAGGTAACAAAAGGAATTGAAAATGCACTAGGGCAGAAATTTGAACATATGCAAAGCATGAAAACTCTAAAAGAAGCTTCTTGATTTGAGCATAAATCACAATTAGCAGTCAGGATTCCAATTTCCTGTCACAGTGTCTATAAATATTTAACTGTTGTATGCAACTACTGTAAAAATAACTTCATTCTCAGCAAAAGTTCTTGATTCTTACTGAACTGTGGATCTAAACACACATTTTCAGCATAGCTGTAATCCACAATGAAGGAAGCACCTCACAGGATCGAAAATGTGCTTTCTCTATGAAAAATGACAGGTCCTGGGGGCAGGCAGAACAGCTGCTGACTGTTGGATTACTGGTGAACTGCTCACCTCTACAGAGGATTAATTCAGGTGTCCCATCCACCTCAAACACTGCAGGGCACCCTGCCTGCTCTGCCATGCCCATCTCCACCACGGCTAAGGCAGTTACCGGGACAAAAGAACCTGAATCCTTTGCCTCTCCCAAATCCCCGTCAGATCCTGCTGTAGGTTATGTCTCTCTGTGATAAAGATGTCACATTACATTCCAATCTGAGTTTATACTGCTTTACACAGAAGTATCACGCCACGTAGAACAGCACATCAATATGAATGAGATCAAGGGCACAGAGGCAAATTCTGCTTTATTGTACAAACTTCTACTGCACTTAGAAATAAACTCTAATGCCACACAGGCTAATGTGCCTGTGGAGCCTATTAACATTCCTACTGTGTTTTCCAAATTATCACTTTCAGGAGGCCACAATAGTAATCAGAATAAATCTGACACTTAAAAAAGAGCCATAACACTGACAATATATTTTATTTACCATCAAGATGTCAGAGCAGATAAAACTGCTTATTTTAGGCATGGTTATAAAAGGAAGTTCTCCAGAAGGAAGACACAATTTACCACATACCGAAAGGATAATAACATCTGATTTTAATCTATTGCAGGTATATTGAATAATTATCAATCAGCATACCAGTAATCATCTGCCTAATTTAAGAAACCCTTTTATCACTTAAATATAAGCAATATTACCTGTCGGTGTGAAATTTTTCATGCTTTAAGTACATAAAGCAATAAGTAGTCCTAAACCCCAAAATTTATTTTCTGATAATATCAATTTGCCATTAGAATCACAACAAACAAACAACACCACACAGAAATCCAGAAAACAGGGCTGCAAGTTTCTTCAAAAGATGCCTACTTCACTTACACCACTGCCAAGGCAGGTAAACTATACCTCTGTCAGCCCTAATAGATGTTTGTTTGTATATTTATTAACCTTCAGTAATGAAGATTTTATAACCTCCTTAGGCAAATAATCCAAATGGCATATCACTTTATAAAGTTTTGCCTAATTTCTAACTTGTGTTTTCTTTGCTAACACGTAAGCCTGTTACTCATCATCTAGCACTATGCATTCGGAGACTGTATCCTCTTTGCTGACATTTTTGAATGTACTTGAAGACTGTTAACACATCGCCCATTGACTGCTCTTCTCTAAAATAAATAACCCACATTCTTCTGGTCTTTGCCATAGGTAACATATTAGACCCTCCGTCATCCCTGATGCTCTTCTCTAGGCTGTCTCCCATATGATGCCCTACAAAGCTGAGTTGACCAGAAGGACTAACGTGTACCTTTCGCATGTAAATTCAGATATACATATATTCCAGTGTGAGTTTTGTTTTTTCTGCATAACCAAGACAGGACTGAATTTCACTTTGTGATACATTTTAATACTCAAATTTTATTTCTGTAAAATTTCCACTTAATCAGTCGCTGTGAGGCTGTCAGTTCCTGTTGAAGCACAATAGTTTGCACTTACACCCACTAAATAATCTCCTCTCTTTTTCCAATCATTTCCTCAGTTTGCCAAGATCATTACGAATTCAAATTTTGTCTTCCAACATGCTTACAACCCCTTCAGACTCCATTGACACCTACGGATTTAATATATACACTGCCTACACCATCAACCAGATCACTAATAAAAATTGATTGACCCCAAACACACAGATCTCTAGAGAATCTCATTAATTTCAATTTTCTATATTCCCCAGTGAACCAGTAATGACTCTTTCTGAGAAAGTCTTCAGACCAGCTCTCCACCTCCTCTACAGTTGCTTCATTTGATTATCATCCCCTACATGTTGGGGTATTTTCAGGAGGCCATCAAACTCTTTGGACAGAAATAAGAGAACCAAAATTACTTCACGGAAAATCACTGAGTAAAGCAATAAAATGTACATGCCTTTTACTGAACTCATACTGATAATCCCATCATCCTACATGCCAAGTTTCCATTGACTTCAGTGCTCAGCATTGGAATATTAACAATTCACATTATAATTCTGGCATTGTACATACAAGAGAGATGTGGAACACAACAGCAAAAGAGATGACTTACTGTAGTCCTTTGCATGCTAACCACAGAAAGAGAAATTAAAAACTGCAACAACTCTGGAGAAAATATGTTTTCTAGACACTAGCTCAAGTAGGCCTCGTGACTAGGAACTATTTTTGGTGGAGAAATCTGATAGCGGATTATAGAGCTGTCATTTGTAACAAGTACAATCCCTTGCAGTGTGAGCTCAGGAGATTTGAGATTTGGGACTGCAGAGCAATCCAGCTCCATATGCATGAGAGCCTTGTGCCCCTGGCCAAAAGAACTATAGTCTTGGACATTCAGAACCCAATTTTGAATAAACATCAGGCTGCACTAGAGTATCTACATGAGCTAAACTTCCACCGTTCACATTTCAAATACATCCCTTTTCTTGCACTGGCTTTATTCAAAAGAATTATTCACATTAATTTGTCTATATCAATGCTTGTAGGATGTGTAACAGAAGAAACAGCAAGATATTTGGGGGAAAAAAAAAAAAAGAGAGAGAGCAGAAGTAGTTCATCTTAAAACTAAACAGAACAGCCTAATATGAAGGTGGGCCTGAAGAGCTGAATCCATATAGCTTGGGAAACAATGAGTTGCAGAGGATTCTGACAGAGCAAATATAACATTGCCAGCCAGTCTAGTGTGCCAACTATTTAACAAAAGCAAACAGCCTCCAATGTTGACATATTTAGGCCTCATTAAATCCAAAATACCAAAGCTTCTCCATATTTAAAGCTGAGGTGGTTTATTCAGCATTGAAAAGGCATCTTCTCTCACTTTTATCTTTACAGGGAGAGAGCTTCCCAGGTTTCCAAAGTGCCACCAGCATATGCTCAAACTAGAAAGCTTAAACAATTCTAAATACTTCAACTTACATCTTTCTGTATATTTGGGCAGGGGGTAGGGTAAAGGAAGGAGTTTTTCATATGATGTGACAGAAATTTAAAGGTGATATCTAAGGAGTGCTTCATGATGGAAATTCAGGAAAAGACAGCACTGTTCTTTTTCCTTCCTGTCTATTTCTTTAAGGGGGCGTCTGTGACGATGCAAACCCAAAACTTGTCTGAACAACAAAATTGCATTATACTTGATAATGTTCCACCATACCCAGAAATCCAAACTAATAGAAAGCATTAATAGAAAACAAATTTAATAAGTGAGAGAACATTGCAAGGAAATAACTCTGTAGCACATCTCGTGCTTACCTTCTCATGTGACAGAACACTGCACAGTGCAACATTTTTTAGCAAATAAAATATCTCATATATATATAAATGCATACAATTATGTCCTTTCTGGCTATGACCTGAGAGGAAACAGTTTGAAACAGATAACTACCTAGAACATATGAAAATATGACTGAACAAATGACAACTGCATTTCTGAAATAATATAAACCCCTTGATCACCCCTGTAATTAAGTATACCTATACACCAGAGGATGCATTCAGCTTGATCTATAATGTGTGAGACAAGTCTTAAATATACATCCTTAGTCTGGCTCCCTAAGGAAACAAGAGTTACATGATCACTTGTTTTCTTTTTCAGTTCCTTTTCCCATCCAAAATAGCTTTTGGACCCAAATTTCAGAGGAAGAGGGACCTCAAAAATCCTGAACTCCTACAGGTTTTATGAATAGCAATAGCTGGATAAAGGATAAAGACCCAATTAGCTCCTTCACTGAGGGAAAGGCAAATGGGAGAGGCCATCAGAGGGTCTGGCAGGCAGCAGTCGGCTGGCTCGCTGGCAGTCACGTGGCTCATCATCAGCCACAGCAAGCACTGCCTCCTGTCCTTCCAAGAAGCATGTGGAGAAGACCATGGGGTACTACAAGACTCAAAGAGAAAGGTCAGGGGAACACAGCGAGGAAGTTTGTTATTACAGTGCATAAGCAAAGTGTTCTGTGATTCTACTACCAAAGCTACCTCCATGTGAATAAGGTGTAAATGACTACACAGTGCAGAGGTTTACCAGAATAAAAAGTAGAATGCCTTAAGATATGGGGAGAAACTTCTATGGCCTTTCTGTGCAATGAGTGAGGTTATCTGGTGTCCCACTCATACATAGCAGTCTACAACGACAAACCGTAGAAGCTGACTATTCTCTTATTTGTTTATTATCTCCCTCTTAATAATTAGTTACAAAAATAGCTATAGCAAAGTCCAGAAATAAGCAGTTCACCTGTGTTTAGTCACCTATTTCAAAAAGTAGTTATTTCACTTAATATTAAAAGTACCCTCTTAAAACAAAACATTCATACACTATTTTGCTGATTAAGTACCACTTGCAATCCCATGAGGAAAAAAATAAATTCAAAGAACCCAAAGAAACAAAAATGTACTTATGAACAATTTAAAAAAAAAATAATTTTCTTTTTCTTTTTTTTTTAAATCCAGTCCAGAGTTACCGCAGTATGATGGGCCTTCTTACACATTACTTAGTGTAGTACATTGAATATACTAAGCTCCTTCATGCTAATTCAGTGTTACATCATGTATCTGTCTAAGTGGTTCTTCTTGAGCAGGTCTCACAGCAAGGTGGTCTACATATTTATTATTAATTTAGAAATTGGGTCACCCTACCCATGCATGCTTAAATTACTGAGATTTTATCACTTCCTTTACTAACATTTCATAATCTTTCTCACCTTACAATGATGTCTCTCACAGCTAGGCAGGAAACCATTTTCTTGTCTTATGGAAGTTTTGAGACTCCATAAATTGCCACAATTTGAATTAGGATGAAAATAAGGATGAAATAAGACTTGCCAAGGCTTTTCTCAGAAACAAACCCCAACACCCAAAACAACAAAACCTGGAAAAGGAGCAACGTCCCAGAAGAAAAAAACCACTTACGGTGAATATATCCACTAGTCCTGTGGGAATTTCTGGTTCAACTTCTTTATCCTATACTGCCTACAGGACCACCTCGCTTTTTCTGAGATAGGTGTTCACTTGTCTATACGTGGAGACGTGGCACCCTCTCCTTTCAGGGTGGAATTTCCAGTCAAACTAGAAATGCTTGTAAAAGCATTCTTGGTGAAAACAGAACATTACTGTAAAAAGCTTTCATTTCAGTAAATGTAAATGTACATTCTAAAAAAAAAAGACCATCAGCCACTTTCAGACTGACCCTCATGTTATGTTCTTACTGAAAGCTGGCGAAAGCACAGAACCAAGAAGAGAGTACACACACATTTTTCCAGAGTAACTGTTGGCATACTACTAGTAAATTCAAATGGGAAAAACATCTCTCTTTCAGTCTGTAACTCATTATTTTGTTTAAAATCTATTCACAGTAACTGACTGATAATATGGAAACAAATACGGTTTTAGTTCAATTACTAAAATATTTGAGTTTTAATATAGTGCTTTTTAACACATTTATTTATGGTTAGCTTTCAAACCTGTAAAATCTTTATTTTTGAGCTTTTTTATTTTAATCACCCTAGCCATCTGCAGCACATCTGTTACTTGCTAGTATACAGTAATTAACTTAAATGTGGACTGGGTACTATTCTGTATCAACAGATATCAAAGCACCTGCTTTGATAAGAGCCCAACATCTCTTTATCAGCTATGATAGTTGGTCAGGTTAGAGTTAGATTTACCATCCATCCCCTAAATGTATGTGGTATATCACTACGTAGTAATTGAAAACAAAGTCTGGTTTTTTTAATGTTCTCCATTCCAGTGGAAAAAAGCTGTTTCTTGGGAAAGAGATCTCACATTAAAAGACAGATACCCTGATACTAGTATTTATTTGTTTTGAAACACAAAAAGTGAATGTTTCATATTCACTCAATTAGAAACCTTGTGTCGCTGCAGTTTTTCTGCTGAGTGTGGAGAAAGCGATACATCTCTCTTTGTGATCTCTGCTGGAGAGAGAACATTTAATGAATCCATTACAAAAGTTCTCAGAATCATAACCAATTCATTAGGTTTTGAAAAACTCCTCAGGATCACGTTGAATCCATGTAACCACCACCACTTGGGAACTTCACAGTCAGCCTTGAACTGGCCACACGACCGCAACCATTAAACTTCCAGGGCAATGGACCCATCTTTAATTACATACTTAGTACAAGTCAGTTTTGACAATCCTGTTACATTTTAAACAAGCCATAACTGAATACATCATGAATCCCTGGATAATTGCATTTTGTTACCTTAGAGGTCTGCGGCTCCTATAATTAATTGCATTCCTTTTAAAGTCAGTGAGAAAAGAATGGCTTTCTGCCAAGAAAGTTTTTATAATGTTCAAAGACTCATTCTGAGGAACAGCAGGTGCTCTTTGTTTTTATTTCTCGGTGTGCTAATGCCAGAGAAGCAGGGCATTCAATTGCCATGTGTCCACAACCTAATGCTCTCTCCATCTCCATAAAAGAGAGGGATTATTGTACCATTCAGAGCAATATCCCAATAAACACAGTAAGGATCGGACTATTAGGCAGGCTGTTTCGGGAAGTTGTTCTCTTGGGGAAACATGGTTCATAGGTGCACGTGAAGAAAGTCTGCTACAGTATTTGTGCATCAAACCTTTCATCGCATGTGTTACATCCTTAGTGAGGGTGCTCAGCCTGTTAGTTCTCTGAACACAAAGCATTTCAGTCTGCCTTCCCTGGGCAGCAGGGAGCTCATTAGTATCACCAGCTCACCATCTGTCTCTGAAGGAGGAAGAGACGGAATTAATATATGATGGAGGGGGGGAAAAAAAGGCAAACAAAAAAATGGTTGGGAAGCAGCAGGATGTCATCCAGAAAGGCAGAGAATGTTTCCTTTGAAATCATTTCGCCTTGTATGCACAAAACATGGAAATGGCTTGGGCATGACTATGAAATGTTCACAAAAGCATTTGTAAAGACTGAATTATGATCATTTTTACTAGAGGATCTTCCAAAATCCACAGAAGAGCATCATTAAACACAGCTGTCCACAGACAAGTCCTGTGAAACCTTCCTGGTTCTGTACTGTCTGAACCACAGGAGCAGGCAGCGGCTGCAACGATGCCTTTCTGGCTTCCAGGCATAACGAGAGAGAAGGTAATGAGTAAGAGCAGCTCCTGGTATGGACCAAGTAGCCATCCTGCAGCACAAACCACGTGTTGGGCATGTGACAGAGGGGGAAAATTATCTACAACTGGGAAGCGTCATGTCTGGTCTGCACATCTGAAATCACCCAAATGTGGAACAGTCTCCTTCCCAATTCAAGCCTTTACAAACAGTTGCGAAAGCAAGAAGAGACCACAGGAGAAAGCCAGGGTGGGCCAGAGGCTCTGAGGACAATGGCAGGAAGAAAAGGACTGCAGAGGAAGAGGACCCCACAGAGCAAACCCAAGGGAGAGCACAAACCTTTTGAACAAAGGACCAACCTTCAGCATATTGAATTAATCTCAAAATTCCTAAAACCTCTCTTTCATTACATGTTAGCCATTTCAATAACACAATTATCTTTCTAAGAATATGACATATACGCATAATACAATATAAACCAATGCAACCTCTAGAATACCCAGCTAATAGGACATCCCTCAGAGTACCTGAGAATTAAAAAAAAATTGTATTTAAAAAAATTATTGGGAGAAGTTTTTCAAGTACTTTTTCAAGTACTAGTTTTTCAAGTCCTGTGTTTGTAATTACACTCAATATATATCTAATTAAAACTCTAAAGGACAATGTAGACTTCAAATCTGAAACAAACTAACCTACTTTGTTAATATGATCACATCTAAAACAGAATTGAAATCACAAATTATAAAGTCCAGGGCAGCCTGAAAGTCAGTCACTGAGTGAATTCTCTACCATCTGGTCCTTCAGGAACCTCAATATAAATATTCAGAAAGAGAATACATCTTACTGAAAATCAGGAGTGGTGCACAAAGCATTCAGAGCTCTTCTAAAACTGTGACATAAATATCAGCCTTTCAGCTGATCCGACAGACCTTTGGGTCAATCACAGGCAGACAAAGATGAACAGCTCAGATTTTAAATGTCCAAAATCTAAGACTCCTTCACTTTATGGTGGTTTATACTCAGACACTGAGATGAGAATCTCTTTTCTTTGGTTGTTAACTTCTGTGTCAGGGAAAAGACCCTTGAAGCTGTAAAAAAATTATGGAAAAAAAAATATAAGTAACGTATAATTCTGAAGTCAGATGGTGACATTTGCACTCGTACCTAAGCAGATGTCCTGATTTTCAGAATGGCTGAGTAATTGCCAATAGGTACTGTCAGGCACCACTAGATTTTGGAAAACCAAGTCATTGACCTACAAGGTACTACAATTGGCTTTGGGGTTTCAAAATCTATTTATTTCAAAGCCTTGTTCCATTAAAAGGGAAAAAAAATGTATCTAGCTGTGAATGCCAAAAAATGTTAATGGTATGACCTCAGTTTTCTGCTGATCATGAACTATGTGGAACTTGTCCAATAAACATAATAGAGTGGGAAAATGAGTAACCGAGTTCTTGGAAAAACAAAGTGAGCATGTCATCAGCACACAGAGTAAATGCACTTCTGTGCTACTTTCTGGGTCACAGGCGCTCTCACAGCCCTCAATATCCTCCTTTTGACTACCTCACACACCTCTGCGGGACTGACCTACCTTGACAGTACGTCATTCTCGTATTTAACTTCAAAGAAACAAATGCAGTTACAAAAGCAGCACACTACAGTAGCACATGGGTGAAATCAAATCTTACATCTGAAGAAAAACAAGTTTATGAGTCAAATGCAGCTCTGCTTTACAAAGCTGTATAGCTGCAGTAGCTCCCTGAATTTCATTGGAACTGCCCCAGAAACACAACCAGAGAACCCTTTTTAACATCAGTGTAACAAAGAGGTGAGTCCAGTTCACTGCACAAGTGTTTTCCCATTTCCTTGAGAAAAGGGTATCCAGGTTAGTTATGGAAAAAAGTATTTTCATTTCTAAAGTTCTACTGTCAGAGATGAGCAGATTATTTGGTTATCTTCTATTATTTTCTGCTTCTCATGGCAGAATGTACAGCAGGGGGGTAGAGGTATGGCTACTATTGGATGCAAACTCCCTGCCGTAGAAGAAAACACAGATATACTAATCCTGAGACAGTATGACAAGACACAACGGTTCATACTGGTTTTGTATCAAGGAATGGAGTGGCTACAGCACTGGAAGGCGTATATTCACATGATGAGTTATATATATGTACACTCATGAAAATCATAAATATTTGTAAATATGGAGACGTAGGGCAGATCAGGACAGAAAATATGATTGTGTTTGTTACAAACAGGTATTTCCTTCTTCTGAAGACATTAACATGAGGTTTATTCATATTGCCACTGTACACTCCACTTTCATTGTTTCAGTGTTGATGCCTGTACATAAAAAAATAAATAAACAAATACTGGCCTTCATGATATATTTAACAAGTCTCTCAAAATCCAAAATCAATAATCTTAGTGCTATCCAACTAAATCGCCACGTTGCCTGCCTCTGACACATAACAGCCAAGATTCTCTAAATACAGTAGTTGATCATGACAGCTGATTAGCACCCAAATCTCTTGGATCTGTTGGCACACAAAAAGCAGTGCTGTACTAATTTATGACAACTGATGTCCCCAGCATTAGTATTTTGGTTCTGCTCAATAAGTAGTCTGTTAGGCAACAAATGCAACGTGGAAAGTGATGTCTGAAAATGAACCTTCCCCTTTTGGTTAATTATGATGGATGGTAATTTTGAAGAAGTGGTTGCATTTTTTAAGAGGGGAGTTTGATCAGATAAATAACTTCTAGAGATCCCTGTAAGGGCCTGGAGAGCATCCATCCTCCTGAAAAAGAAGCGCATCTGCCAACCCAGAACCAACTTCCCAGAGTAATCACTGGAGTTGCAGAATTTTATCTGCTGAGTCACACATGGATGCTCCAAGGCTGGAAACACAATCAGACATACAAGAAAGAGGACAGAAGTACTGCCAGTCCTTAAGGTAGAAGATGTTCACAAGGAGATTCATATACAAGTGCATAACATGTTCTGTTTTAATGAACCTCTAGTAAGCAAAAAACTATACATACACTTCTAGACCATTAATGTATTGCTAACATACCCGGCATAATTTTTCAGAAGGGGGAGGTACTCTCCAGTTTACTGGCTTAGTCTCAGAGTCCCTTCTTTTTATTTGCTGAGCAATAAAACAAATGAAGCATTTTCCAAGATTTTTTTTTTATTTATTTATAATCATGACAGACCTGCTAAAGGTTTGGAATCTTGTTTGTTCTAACAAATTGCCCTCATAATTAATAAATGTGCTAAGTCTGCTGTCAACCTAACTGACAAAGAAAATTTGACTAGGTCCTAACAAGGAGGGATTTTTCCCTGTTGCACCTTTTTTAAAAGAAAAAATCTACTTCTGGTTGAGGACAGAAATACTGAAGTGAAAGAAAACACATAGAAACATTTTAAAACCCCAAAGAAGTTGAAAAAGGATAGGATTTTAATTTTAAAGCCAAACCTAAAGCAAAATTTAAGTCATGACTGGATTTGAATTATGCCCTTGGATAGCATTAAAATGGCAAGTTGAAAACAAGAGATGATTGTCCTATTTTATGCATGCCTCTCCAAGAAACAAACTTCTGCATGTTCTGGTCTTCTGATTGCCCACCATACTCTTGTTACTATTTCCTTCTCGTGGACATTTACTACTGCTTTTCGCAGAACTACCTATTGCCCACCTATAAGTTTCATGGAGAAGGGTGGGTATTGAGGGTATTATCTCCATTTGGTTACCCCACACCCAGAACTTTGTTCACAGGGCAAATTAAAAGCTGACAGACCTGACTGATATTGCAAAGGCACTAAGATAACTGAATCCAAAGTGATGGTGTGTTTTGTAACCTTGTGCTTGACTTGCCTGTTTGACAAGGTAAGCTTCTCTTCAGTACAGCTCCCTGCATGTACTCCCATTTTATATATGCACTAATTGCTGCACAAAGGAAGCTGACTTAAAGCCAATGTATAATCACAGTGAAGACTCTCAGACTTCATCAAAAGGAACCCACCAAGACCTACACCTGGTAATATATTTGGGCTCCATGAAATCATCAGTAAATTAGGAACATCCATAGGTGCTAGCAGACTTAACACACAGTTGTGCTGAAGTGCCTCGCAAAGGAAAACTTCCTAGTGGTAAATCAATGTACATCAGTTTTTCAGTATTAACGGAGTAAACTGTGAAGTCCTCAAAGAAAAAATGACAGGTCAATACGAGTGGTTTCACCATTGATGATTTTAGTAGAACCATGCCAGCCCAACCATTTGTCAGTTCAAAACACAACGCAAAGCTCAAGAGGAAAGTAAAACCAAGCACTTTGGGAGTAAGGAGACATATCACAGAAATTTTCTACCCTCAGAATAACTATTACCCTCATTTCTAGGGTGAAGAATAAGGGGAATAAAAGGGAAAGGGAAATATAACGTGAAAAGCCCCCACTCCCTACTAAGTATCAAAAATCCCATGAGCCAAAAGCCCAGCAACCCCTTCTTGCCTCTTAATTTGTTAGGATTTTCACCAAACACAGTGCAATAGACAGTCATCAGTAAGTAACCACACTGAACACTCAGCATTCTAAAATACGAGGAAAGCATACACGTGTTAAATACCAACTGATCTATTATTAATATGTTATTTAATTGGTAAATAACTTATTACATGAATTAGGTGGACGTTGGACCAGGGTCCTAATGATAATTGTATTTGTCAGGAGGAAGAAGAGAGCCATACTCCACAATTTCAGTACAATATTCTTCACAAGAAAGGGTATTGATTCAATCTAACTGTGGTTATCTAATTGTGGCTATCGGAATTATGGTACCATTTTCAGTATAGAGATTGACTGTAAGTAAATGAAGCACTTGCCTGTGATAAAAAAATAGAAACAATAGTGCTATTAGGTTACACGTTATGCTTTAGAAGCTTGCCTGGATAATTCCCTCAAGTGAAGTTGGGGATATTATTAAAACCAGTGAATCATAATAGCTGCCATAGGGGAATTATCTGGTACGGTATCCTGTTCGGGTAACCTTGCACCCCATAGACAACTAGGTACATGAAACCACCCTCTAGGGAAAAATACTCTTTATTTCTCTTATGTGCTATTTTGTAAAAGCCTGAGGTGACAATTTACTATTTGCTGTTATACCTTTTTCCCCCCTTCTTAACCACTAAGCCTCTCTGATTTCACTTTCCATCAACAATGCTTAGCTCAGGGCCATAGAAATAAAATTGTTGAAGGACTCCCTTCACCTGGAATTTCCGTAATTAAAGGTATGCCTTTGCTAGGGAAGTCGGTGCGAGTTTCTGACTCCCCAGACATGCTGCTATGCATGTATTCCTTGTGTCTCCTCAAGCTCCATAGCAATACCTTGAGTCAAAATAAACGATGGGGTCTGAAAGCAGTGTTTAGATATCAATATAAATATTGCCCAATGCCACATGGAAGGTACAGGGTCCCCAGCTCCCAAGTACCTATGTTTCTAAACATGAAAGGTGGCTGAGTTATGCAGTATCTTAATACCCTCCAGAATATATATATTAAACCGGTGTTAAGCAGAAAGGTTACGCTGTATTTCTACCAGTGTTATTCAGTATAGTCTATCCCTGCTATGAAAAACTCTGCTCCAGTAACACAGAATGTGGAGCAAGACACTCTGCTTTAGCCTTACAGCTAGTTATCCCATGGGGCATTTACACAGGATTGTCTTTAATCTCTTTGCTCAAGTACTATATTCAGAAATGAAACAGGATAGTGAAAACAGCAGAGATGTGGCAGGAGACAGAAAAAAAAAAAAAAAACCCAGAAGAAAAAATAGTATTTTCCCCATAAAAGCAAGGAGCGT